>JAHIAM010015218.1:0-19807 GCA_021605205.1 Aegilops longissima | reverse complement strand
TTGAATATTAATGCTATGATAGACTGCAAAAAGAATGTTGTTACTTTGGCTTGGATGATATGGTTCATGAGTTTAATTTCTCTAAATTTAGTAAACAACATCGTGAGGAAGAATTGCCTAGTAAGGATGAAATTATTGGTCTTGCTTCTATTGCTGTACCTCCTAGTGATCCTTTGGAACACTATTTGCTAGACCATGAAAATGAGATGTTCATGAATGGAAGAAGGGAAATAGATGAAGTATTGTTTAAATAGGAACCTATTCTGCAACATAATTTGCCTGTTGAAATCCTAGGGGATCCTCCTCCACCCAAGGGTGATCCCGTGTTTGATCTTAAACCGTTGCCTGATAATCTTAAATATGCTTATCTTGATGAAAAGAAAATATATCCTATTATTATTAGTGCTAACCTTTCAGAGCATGAAGAAGAAAGATTATTGAAAACTCTGAAGAAGCACCGTGCGCTATTGGATATACTTCGATGATCTTAAGGGCATTAGTCCCACTCTATGTCAACATAAAATAAATTTGGAAGCGGATGCTAAAACAGTTCGTGACCTCAACGACGCTTTGAATCCTAAAATGAAAGAAGTGGTAAGAAAGGAAATACTCAAGCTTCTAGAGGCAGGTATAATTTATCCCATTCGATAGTCAATGGGTAAGTCCTGTCCATCGTGTCCCTAAGAAGGAGGTATTAGTGTTGTCACTAATGATAAAGATGAATTGATTCCGCAAAGAATTATCACAGGTTATAGGATGGTAATTGATTTCTGCAAATTAAATAAAGCTACTAAGAAAGATCATTACCCCTTACCTTTTATTGATCAAATGCTAGAAAGATTATGCAAACATACACATTATTGCTTTCTAGATGGTTATTCTGGTTTCTCTCAAATACCTGTGTTGGCTAAAGATCAATCAAAGACTACTTTCACATGCCCTTTTGGTACTTTTCCTTATAGATGTATGCCTTTTGGTTTATGTAATGCACCTGCTACCTTTCAAAGATGCATGATGGCTATATTCTCTGACTTTTGTGAAAAGATTTGTGAGGTTTTCATGGACGATTTTTCCGCCTATGGTTCCTTCTTTGACGATTGCTTGAGCAATCTTGATCGAGTGTTGCGAGATGTGAAGAAACTAATCTTGTCTTTAATTGGGAGAAGTGCCACTTTATGGTTAATGAAGGTATTGTCTTGGGGCACAAAGTTTCGAAAGAGGTATTGAAGTTGATAAAGCCAAGGTTGATGCTATTGAAAAGATGCCATGTCCCAAGGACATCAAAGGTATAAGAAGTTTTGGTCATGCCGGATTTTATAGGAGGTTCATTAAGGACTCTCAAAATTTCTCGCCCCCGACTAATTTATTACAAAAGATGTACCATTTATCTTTGATGATGATTGTGTAGAAGCATTTGAAATACTTAAGAAAGCATTAGTCTCCACCTATTGTTCAGCCATCCGATTGAATTTACCCTTTGAAATTATGTGTGATGCTAGTTGATTATGTCGAGGTGCTGTTTAGGAAAAGAGTTGATAAGAAATTAAATGTTATCCATTATGCTAGTAAGACTCTAGACAATGCTCAAAGAAATTATGCTATCCAAAAGGAACTTTTAGCAGCTTGTATTTGCTTGTGATAAATTCAGACCCTATATTATTGATTCTAAAGTAACTATTCAACCGATCATTGTTATTAAATATCTTATGGAAAAGAAAGATGCTAAACCTAGACTTATTAGATGGGTTCTCTTGCCAAGAATTTGATTTGCATATTGTTGATAGAAAAGGAGCTGAGAACCCCGCTATGCATAACTTATCTAGGTTAGAGAATGTTCTTGATGACCCACTACCTATTGATGATAGCTTCCGATGAAAAATTAAAATAAGCACTTCCGAGCACCCATGGTATGCGATTATGCTAATTATATTGTCGCTAAATTTATACCACCTAGTTTCACATACCAAAAAAGAAAAAGTTCTTTATGATTTAAGACATTACTTTTGGGATGATCCACGATTTATAAAGATGGAGTAGATGGTGTTATTAGACGCCGTACCAGCATGAACAGGAACATCCCACAAGTTCACCCGCTTATGGAGGACACCACCCTGGAGATAGAACCGCAATAAGGTATTGCAATCCGTTTTTATTGGCCTACCTTCTTCAAGGATGCCCGTAAGTTTGTTTTGTCTTGTGATGAATGTCAAAGAATTGGTAATATTAGTAGACGCCAAGAAATGCCTATGAATTATTCACTTGTTATTGAACCATTTGATGTTTGGGGCTTTGATTATATGGGACCTTTTCCTTCTAATGGATATACAATTTTTAGTTGTTTTGATTATTACTAAGTGGGTAGAAGCTATTCCAACTAGTCGTGGATCATAACACTTCTATTAAAATGCTTAAGGGTTATTTTTCCGAGGTTTGGAGTCCCTAGATATTTAATGACCGATGGTGGTTCACACTTTATTCATGGTGCTTTCCAGAAAATGCTTGCTAAGTATGATGTTAATTATAGAATTGCATCTCCTTATCACCCGCAGCCTAGTGGTCAAGTAGAATTGAGTAATAGAGAGCTCAAATTAATTTTGCAAAAGACCTTAATAGGTCTAGAAAGAATTGGTCCAAGAAACTTGATGATGCATTATGGCCCTAGAATGAAATATAAGAACCATGGGTATGTTCTCAGAAAAATGGTTAATGGAAAAGCATGTCACTTACCTTCAACTAGAATATAAGGATATTGGGCTATTAAAGAGCTCAACTTTGATTTCAAACTTGCCGTGAGAAGAGGTTATTTGTATTAGCTCACTTGATGAATGGAGAATCCAGCTTATGAAAATGCCAAGTTGTTTAAAGAAAAAAAAGATGGCATGACAAAAGGATAAAAAGCGGAGTTTAATGTAGGTGATTATGTATTCAACCTCTTGTTTAAGATTTTTGCAGGAAAACTTCTTGGGAAGGTCCCCACGTTATCGAGGAGGTCTATCGCCCGGCCATATAAAAATCAACAACTTCGCAGCACAACCAAGGTGGTAAACGGTCAAAGAATCAAACACTATATCTCTGTAATCCTATAAATGTTGAAACTAATATTATTGAAACCCTAACCCGGAGGAATACATAAGGGACACTTTCCGTAACGCCCGGCTCCAAAAGGAATAGGTATGTGTTACTAAGTAAACCGACTCCAAAACAAATTCTAAGGCAATATTTCCTTTGGAATATTTAAAAATAGAAAAATAAGTAGCAGTCCGGGAGGACACGAGGCCTCCACGAGGGTGGAGGCGCCCTCACCTCATGAGCACCTCCTGCCCTCCGGACCCGCTTTTCCGAACGATTTTGGTGGGTAAAATTCATTATATTTCTGGTTTTGACAAATCACCAAAACCTTCGCTTTTTTGTTTCGAGCCGTTTATTGCAGATTTGAGGATTCCGAGACCTGATCATCCTTTTATGAGGGTGAGCCTATGCCATGGAAGGTGGACTAAGCTTTCATCATCAACAACACCTCCACCTCCAACAAACAAGAAGGAGACATAATCAATGGGTATAAGCACCCCTTGGCAACCCGCTAAGCTTGGGGAGGTGCCCCGATCGTATCACCATCACAACTCCTATCTTTACCATTTTTCTTAGTTCGATCCTATTAGTAGTATCTTGATATAGTAGAATAAAGTCAGGCATGATCTAGTTTTGAAGTTTTGCTTTATGATCCCTCTATGCAATCGAGTCCGTGAGCTATATAAATAAAGATTAGTGTTGAGTCAAGGGCTTGATTACTTTGCCATGATCTTGAGTGAATAAAAGAAAAGAATAAAAAGAAACAAAGAGTTCATATTGGTCTTATTGAAAGTAATGACTTCACATAGAAAGAGTATGATGATTAAAAGTTGTTGGGAGTTGGCAAAATAGTTTTTCATCATTGCAATTAATAGGAAGTAATAAGGAGAGAGAGGTTTCAATATAGATATATTATCATTGACATCTTTTATGATTGGGAACACTCATTAAAATATGACATGCTAAAGAGTTGATGTTGGACAAGGAAGACAACGAATGAGTTATGTTTTCATATCTAAGACAAAGTATATTGTCATGGATATCCTAACACGTTGAGCTTGCCTTTCCCCTCATGTTAGCTAAATTTCAGACCAAGTAGAGATACTACTTGTTTCCAAACACCCTTAAACCAGTTTAGCCATGAGAGTCCATCATATCTACCTATGGATTGAGTAAGATACTTCAAGTAAGTTGTCATCCAAAAGAAATAAAATTTCTCTCTTAATATGCATGACTTATTAGTGTAGAGAATAAGTTTTGTAAGGACTTGTTGTGGAAGTAATAAAAGCACGGACTGCATAATAAAGTTCCACATACAAGGCAATATAAAGTGACGTTTTTTGCATTAAGATTTTGTGCATCCAACCATAAAAGCGCATGGCAACCTCCTCGCTTCCCTTAAGGGCCTATTTTTATTATTATCTTCTACCTTATGCAAGAGTCACGGATCTTCACCTTCCCTTTTATTTTATCCTTGGCAAGCTCAACATGTTGGAAAGAAATGATATATATATCTAATTGGATGTAGGGAAATGAATTATTATTGTTGACATTACCCCGGGTAAAAGGTTGGGGCAAAACCACAAGCCCCTATCTTTCTCTCGTTCCGGTTAAAACGACGAACCACAAGTATTTGGGAGTGTTAGCAATTATGAAGGACTAAGTGATAGTTGAGTATGTGGACTTGCTTTTAAGCTCCATAAGACTCTTTCCGATGTTATGATAAATTGCAATTGCTTCGGACGAGGGTATAATTTGTTGGTGCTCAATAAGGTTTTTGATTCATACTTTGGCTTTGTGGAAAAGATCATCATTTGAACATGAGTAATCATAATGAAAATCAATATATGTTGCTTTATGAGAATAAACATGATGCCTTCATGTCCGTTTTTATTTTTTTATCGACCCTACCTCTAAACATGAGGACATATTTATTTTATCGGCTTTTCGCTTGAGGAAAGCGAGGTCTAAGCTTTGGGGAGTTGATACCCCATTTTGCATCATGCTTTTATATCGATATTTATCGATTATGGGATGTTATTTCATGTTATGTCACAATACTTATTATTCTTCCTATTTTACAAGGTTTAATGAAGAGGAGAATGGCCCAAGGAATTCGGTGGAAAAGGAGCAAATATTGAAGGCCTATTCTCGAACTCCAAAAGTCCAAAACCTCCACGGAATACCTTAAAATAAATAAAGAAAATCGTCGAAGATGAAGGCCAGGGGCCCATCTCATTGAGGGGTGGGGCGACCTCCCCGGGCGCCCCACCTCATGGGCCCCCGGGGCTCTCCGACGCCCATCTTCTCCTATAAGTCTTTCAATGAGAAAAAAATAATATGCAATCTCACCGAAAACTCCCCGCCACGAGGCGGAACTTCGAACTAATCTAGGGCTCCCGGAGCTGCCTGCTGGGACAATTTTCCGGAGGGGGAAATCATCGCCATCACCAAACGCCCTCCTCATCGGGAGAGGGCAATTCCATCAACATCTTCACCAACACCATCTCATCTCCAAACCCTAGTTCATCTCTTTGTATCCAATTTTGTCTCCAAGTCCGGATTGGGCTAGTAGGTTGCTAGTAGTGTTGATTCTTTGTAGTTGATGCTAGTTGGTTTACTTGGTGGAAGATCATATGTTCAGATCCTTTATATATTATTACCCTCGATTATGAAGATGAATATGCTTTGTGAGTAATTACGCTTGTTCCCGAGGACACGGGAGAAGTCTTGCTATTAGTAGTCATGTGAATTTGGTATTCATTCGATATTTTGATGAGATGTATGTTGTCAACCTCTAGTGGTGTTATGTGAACGCCAACTACATAACACTTCACCATTATTTGGGCCTAGAGGAAGGCATTGGGAAGTAATAAGTAGATGATGGGTTGCTAGAGTGATAGAAGATTAAACCCAGTTTAGGCGTTGTTTAAGGGCTGATTTGGATCCATATGTTTCATGCTATGGTTAGGTTTACCTTAATACTTTTGTTGTAGGCGGATGCTTGCAATATAGGTTAATCATAAGTGGGATGCTTGTTCAAGTAAGAACAACCCCAAGCACCCGTCCACCCACATATCAAATTATCAAAGTACCGAACCAAATCATATGAACGTGATGAAAACTAGCTTTACGATATTCCCATGTGTCCTCGTGAGCACTTTTCCTATTATAAGAGTTTGTTCCGCTTGTCCTTTTACAAAAAGGATTGGACCACCTTGCTGCACCTTATTTACTTTTTTACCGTTGCTCTTAAATTTACCTTATCACAAAACTATCTGTTACCACTTATTTCAAGATTGCAGAGAATACCTTGTTGAAAACCGCTTATCATTTCCTTTCGCCTCCTGGGTTTCGAAATTTTATTTATCAAAGGACTATGATAGATCCCCATACTTGGGGTCATCGATAAAACGGCAAACCAAGACGGATCAAACACAAGCACCGCAAATATGGTGACAACATCGAGGATACGGCAGAATGCCGGGTTTAGTGGCTCAAAGTTCGGCTCGGAAAGGGCCCCCAAAAATAATAATTTCCTGGCCCGCCCGACTGTATACTGACAAAATGCCAAATTCATGGCACCGGGACGCTTAGCCACCCATAGTAAAGAATGCTGGTCTTCAAACAAGGCAGGGCGGCCCAAAATAATAAAGGGGGGTCCAAAGGATGATGGCGACGAAGAACCCAGATCACCGAACACAGGAGGGCAAAAGAAATTTCCCGCAAATTAAACGATGAACGGGGTAAACACCACCCTTCCCAACCCGGACCGGATATGCACCCCTAGGAATGCCGACCTTGAACTAGTCATCCCATAATATAAACTAGGACCGGTCACATTCAACCACACGATCGTCCAACAACGCCAATCGGGTAATCCAGCCGACTAGTCCTCACCCAATAATTAACAGGTTCCGTTTATCGAGTCCTTATGGACGGAGGGCAGCCTTAAACCGCGAACACCCGAAGTAACTTTCCATATTTGTAACTCCAACTTCTTGCCATTTTCGCATTGATATATGATATTCCTCCGTGGTTGGGTTTTCTTCATTTTGCATTTTGTCCATGTCATGCATTTTTATTATGTCATCATGGCATCGAGGCATAATTTGTTCGCCTCATGATTCCGAGCATTTTTCCCGCTGTCCGCTTTTTAATCCGCACTTATCTCCCCGGTGGTCCTTCTACGCTTTTTCCGAAAGGGTATTAAACCTTCTCAAATGGACCGGGTTTGTCTAGTGGCCTTGGTATACCACCAGAACCACCGGTCAAGTTTCGGTCATTTGAGCTGCTTGGTACTCCAACGGTTAACCGACTCCAAGAAAGGCCCTTTTGGCAGCCCAACACCCTCCAAAACAGCCCAATAACCCATCTAAGTCACCTCCATGTTTCCTGCTCGATCACGATCGTGGGCGAAAACTACACCTCATTTGGACTCTCCTAGTCCCTCTATGCCTATTTAAACACCTTAATCCGGATCATCCTTCCTTCCAAACCCTAAAACGTTCCCTCGGGGCCGGAAACCGGCTGACTGGACGTTCCCGCCGCTTAATCGGGCGGTTGGTTGCCCCACAACACATGAGTTCATGAGCCCATCCGCCCTCCCCGCCCTGGCCTGGCAACCCCCCTCCCCGGCCCCCGCCTGGCGGGCCCGCCTCTGCCCCGCTGGGCCCTTTGGCCCCGCCTGGCTGGCCGGGCCGGTTGGCCTTTGCCTTCCTCGCCTTGGGCCGCCTTCCCGGGCCGACCCCCCCGCCAAACCGCCGACCCCTCCTGGGGCCGAGGGTCCTCCACTGCAGCCCGCCCGGGATCCGATCTGCCTCGGGCCACGAGATCCCCACCTTGCCTCCTCCTTTTTTTCACTAAGTTTGATCATTGTTATTTTGTGCAATTTTCAACATGCTATATCTTCGATCAGAGATCCATTTTTGTAAATATGTCAAAATGTTCGCCTCAAGAGTAGATCATTTTATCATTGCATCATTTTCATTTGAGCTCATCTTGATGCCCGAAATGCTGTTAGAAGAGTGCTAATGATGTTAGTTGCTGATTTTTATCAGAACTTGCACTTTTGTTATTTTTGCCATGATTAATTGTGCACCCTATGAATTTGAGTCCTACATGTGTTTTGTAAAATGCCATGCCATCTTTCCAGGGTGTATGCTATGTATTTTTGTGATCTATGTGGTGACTAGCACAAGCATGCAAAGTAGGTGTCCTGATGTTGCTGATTTCAGCCCTGTTTTAGCTGATTTTGATGCCATGTTTACTTGATGATACCAGAAATCTATGCATATTTTGAGATACTTCAGTGGGTGTTTTGTAAAGCATGACTTGCTCTATCCATCCATGCCTTTGTTTGGAATTATGGATGCCATAGCTTGAGTCAATCGAGCCTCTACTTTTGCTATCAAATGATTCCTGGCAGATTGTATACATGTTATTCAATTTTGTCTAGCTTGTTGTGGTTGATCCATTTATGCTATGGTATTGTTCTTGCCATGAATCTCTTCTATGTCATGTCTTCTTGATGTATGTATGCTTAGTTTATCATTTAAGGCTCTTAGTGAGTGCATTGAGTTTGTAAACATGCCCTCTCGTTATCAGTTTTTTGACATGTCATGTTGCTGAATCTGTTAACAAGACTTTCAATTTTGACATGGGTGTTATATATTTTCTAGTCCTTTTTGGCTTATGGTCAGTAAGGGACTTTTGTTCTAGGCTTTGAGTAGATTTGCCATGCCATGTTTTGCTATTTTAAGGTCCTGTAGCATGTAGTTTTGCTGCTCTGAACATTGCAACCTGATGCTGTTTTTGCCATGTCCAGCCTGATTATTATTGCACTTTTATGCTTGTTTGAACCTGTTATGATGTGAACTAGCCGTAGCTCAGTGCTCATCTTTTGTCGAGCATCATGTGTAGATCACTGCCATGTGCTTTGTTGATACGTTTGGGGTAGCTTAATTATTTGTTGTTTGCTAAGTGGCATCATGCTGTTAATGGCAGATTTGGCCATTCTTGTTTTGCTTGTCATTTGCAAACCGCATCCGACCGTGATCTTTATATCGATTTCAACCAAATCATCTCATCTTTCCAGTGGCATGCTTTTTGCCGTTGATGCCTGGTTCATCATTTACCTTCCGGAGCGCACATACCGATTTGCATACCACATCATGCATATCATGTCATGTTTTGATCATGTTGATTGTGCATTGCACCGTGATTTATTGTGGTTCCTTTGTTTGTGTTGTTGCTTTGGGTAGAGTCGGAGACGGTACGTGAACGAGGAACCTGTTGAGAACGCCACGAGGATCAAGTTTGACAACTCCGAGAACATTGCGGCAAGATGACCATACCTGAAATCACTTCTATCTTTGCTATGCTAGTTGCTCGCTTTTTGCTATGCCTATGCTGATGCCTACCACTTGCTATATCATGCCACCCATATTGCCATGTCAGCCCTTAACCATCCTTTTCCTAGCAAACCGCTGATTGGCTATTAAGCACCGCTTTGTTTCAGCCCTCTTATAGCGCTTAAGTTGGTTGAAGTGAAGTTTGTTCTTGTTGAACATGGAGATGTTGTTCCTTTATTGGAACATGGTTACTTGTTGGGGATATCACAAATATATATATTCTGCTATTAATTAATACATCTATATACTTGGTAAAGGGTGGAAGGCTCGCCTTATGCCCGGTGTTTTGTTCCACTTTGCCACCCTAGTTTCCGGCCATACCGGTGTTATGTTCCTTGATTTTTGCTTCCTTACCGGGTTGGGTGATTTATGGGACCCCTTGACAGTTCGCTTTGAATAAGACTCCCAAAGAAGGCCCAACTTTGGTTTTACCAATTGCCACCAAGCCTTTTCCCCGGTTTTCCGGAGCCCGAGGGTCCCTTTTATTTTAACCCCCGACCAAGGCCTTCAAGTGCTGGTCTAACTAGAGTGTTTGGGTACCCTCAAGGCAACTTGAGGTTTGGTTTAGTTGTATGGACTGCCCATCCGGATGTCCTGGAACTAGATATGTGCAGCTCCTATCGGGATTTGTCGGCACAATCCGGCGGCTTTTGGCTGGTCTTGTTTTATTGTTCCGAAATGTCTTGTAGTCCCGGATTCCGAGATTGATCGGGTCTTCCCGAGAAGGAATATCCTTCGCTGACCGTGAGAGCTTATAATGGGTTGTTGGGACACCCCAGGGTAATATCTTTTCAAAGCTGCCTCGGTTTATGAGGCAGATGGGAAATTTTAATGTCCGGTAGAAAACCCAAAGTTGACCTCAATAAAATACACATCAACCAAGGGTGTTACCGTGATGGTCTTTCCGAGTCCGGAAGTCAACACGGTGTTGGAGTTATGCCAGAAGTAGTTCAGATCACTTTTGATCACTACAGTTTTACGACTTTGCTTTTTCTTCTTCCCTTTTGGATGTAGCCACCATATATGCTAGCGCTTGTGCAGCTCCACTTTACTACTATGTCCTTCCTATAAGCTTAAATAGTCTTGATCTCGTGGTGAGATTGCCGAGTCCCCTGACTCTGAACTTCCAAAACAGTTGGGTGTTCCGACGATGCCAAAGGGTGACTCAACCGAAGCTCAAGGGAGTTCGACGAGGAACGGTCGATTATGTGTCTTTTCCCCGATGATCAAGTGGTGCCCGCTTGGGACGCATTCGGGATCCGTGTTAGCATTTGGGTATCTTTCTTTATTTTGGTTCCGAGTGGACCTTGAGTGTACTCAATGATGGATGTTTATTTATGTACGTGTGAAGTGGCTTAACGTAAGCCAACTATGTATCTCTTTCCCTTAAATTACATGGGTTGTGTGAAGAACCTCACTTATGACATTGCTTTCAATGCGGTTATTTCAAGTCGGCCTCAACCGGGGAGATATAGCCGCATCGGGGCGCTATGTTGGTAATCGAGCCTTCCTAACTTAGGAGCCCCTACTTGATTGTTTTCGACGTTGTTGAGTCTAGAATGGAAAATGTTTTGAGTCTTAGGATTATATATATCGGAGAGTAGGATTCTTTTACTCCCCGCCTTCCCTTTCCTCCGTGAGGTATCCCGACGTAGAGTTTTGACTCTTCTCTCAAATTTCACTAAAATTTTTTTAGGATCACGTGGTATTTGGAATCGTTCCGATGGTTTTGTGACGAGAACATTGTTCTTGGTGCCTCCCCGACATTTAGGGGTTGTGGCGTTGTCCCGGGAGTTGAGCCCGAGGTGTTGTCCCACAATTTCATCATTGCAGCTCGAATACCAGTTTTTGCCGACATCGAAATCTCTTTGTGCGTTGTTGGTGAGATAACCCCATAGCCCAAGATCGGGTATGAAAAGGGAGTATTGCCATGACTTGTATAACGGATGTTTTTCAAGGTCGAGGTACACGATTTCCGAGGATTTTCTTGTTATTGTTGACGGATGGATACAATTGATCTAGGTATTGTTAGTTTGGGTGATATATTTTGTGTCCCCGTATCCCCAACACCGATTGATAACTAGAAAGTTTTCGAGTTTATAGGGGAATTCTAGTAGCTTAGGTGATATTCTTTCCCGGATGTATGATTTGAGATTGGGGTTCAACGCTCAGTGGTCCGCCCATTCACGGGCCGATTTCAAAGGGTCGCGAGACGCCTTAAAGAACCTTTTATGCTGATTCGGGGACGCCTTGTTTGTCATTCGTGACGTCCGCTATACGTCATGTCCGTAGGGCCCCAATTAACACTTTGGGCTTAAATCTCTATCATGTGTTTGTTCCCCATTCTAGAAGCCAATCATTTGTTTCAATTGTGATATTCAATTGTTTCTAAGAAGGTTGTTTCCATATCCTTATCTAAGTGGCTTTCACCTTAATGGACGGTGATGATTAATTTGAATTCATTCGCTCATTTTGTTCAATGTTTATTGTGAAGACTATATGTTGCAATTTCTATCCGTTGATTCTACTTATCTTTTTATCAAAGGACTAACGGATGTCACCCTTCAGATGGCTCCGCCAACGGCTCCTAATCCGGATCGCAATGATGGGGATCAACAACCTCCACCCCACCTCCACCTCCGCCTAGGCCCGCAAGCTATCATGGCAACCACCAATGCCAATGCTCGATGATTTTGCAGCCTTGCAAGAACGCATAGGGCAAGGCAATCAAGGCAATCAAGGCAATCAAGGTCAAGGCAACCATCAGCCACACTTTGCTACTCCCCGGCCCTCGCTAATCAGCCAAGTCTTTCGGGCTTCGGGAGGCAAAGACCCGATGATTGGTTAGTGGACATCTGCAAGCACTTTGACTGTAGAATGTCACACCCGAGGACTTTGTCAAGTTTGCATCGCTTCAACTCAAGGACAAGTTGCTGAGTGGTACCAAGCAATACAAAGATTCCAGAGGAGGTCGGCAACTCGATGAGTTCCCGTGATTTCAGAGCCTCATCCATTCCAAAAGTGTTGTTGAGAGCAAGCGTGAGGAGTTCCGCAATCTCAAGCAGGGCAACATGTCCGTCATCAATACAATATCCAGTTCCGGTCGCTTGCTTTGCTTAAAAAGACGACGATGAAAAAGAGTATGATCTATCCCAGGGTTGGTCCGAGGGAAGATCTGCAATTACCTCTTGTGCTTTGAGCCGATAAGTATGATGATTTCTACAACATGGCTCAAGCAAGAAGCTGCCCAACTCAAATGTGAGGCTTCTAAGAAGAGAATCAGGATGGCAACAGTCCTCCCCCCTCAAGGGCACCAAGCAGAAGTTTTACCTCCCCTCCTCCGCTCCGCCAAACCTTACCAAAAGAAGAACTCAGGTGGCCGGGATCTTCCCACCCACCCAACCCAAGCCATCGTAACAAGTCTAATTCTCAAGCTCCAAGGTCAAGTGCCCTTACCACCGTCCGCCCTTCCGAGGTCACTTGCAACAAGTGTCGCCAAAGGGTCACTATGCAACAAGTGCTTCAACCAGAGGCGCCTTCCGCCTCCTCCTCCCGTGGAAATCTTCCAGAATGCAAAGGGTCAACATAATCCCAAGTTTGCCAAGGTCAATATGTTGAATGCAGCCAAGCAAGAGGAGTCTTCCGATGTGTTAATGGGTAATCTTCGCTAATGATATTCCCAAAAGTCTTATTTATACCTGCATCGATTTTTCATCTCAAGACCATTTGCATCTAAGCATGAATTCGCTATCAAGAGTTTAGTTCCTTATCAATTGTGTCCCGTAAGCATATGACAGCTAATAATTATGTCCCGGATGTTTCTATCAAGATGGGCGATTTATGTTTTTGGCTAAACCAATTGTCCTTGGGACTTGGATATTGATCTTATTCTCGAATGGATCGGCTTTATCAAAGACAAAGCTCAAATTGATTGTGCTGGGAAATTCAATTGACTCATTCTTCTAATGATGTGATCATCTATGCCGCCGGATGAAACCATTCGTTGTTTTCTCTCAATGAGAAGGGCTTAACTGAATGCCATCTCTCGATTCCAATGCTTGAGTACCAAGATGTCTTTCCGTAAGAGCTTCCGGATGCCTCCTCATCGGCCGCTTGAGTTCGCATCGATCTTGAGCCCGCATCAACCCGCAAGCGCCCATACAAGCTTGGACCTGATGAGCTGAAGGAATTGAAGAAGCAGCTCGATGAACAAGAGCGTTGGTTTGATCGCATCAAGTTCATCTCCTTGCGGGTTGTGGTGTTCTTTTTGTCCGTAAAAGGATGGCACGGACCGATTTTTGCGCCGAACATCCCCATTGAATAAGAAGACAATCAAGAACAAGTATCCACTTACCAACATCAATGAGCTTTTCGAGCAACTCAAAGGTTGTTGTTTTCAAGCTTGACCTTCGATGGGGTATCATCGATTCGATTCGTGAACAAGATATTCCCAAGACAAAGATTCAACAAGCTTTGGTTCTTATGAATATATTGTCATGTCTTTCGGCCTCGCCAATGCTCCTCCAACTTTCTCTGATGATGAACTTCATATTCAACCACACCAATGAATTCGCCTTGGTCTATCTTGATGATATTTTGGTCTTTCCAAGAATAAGAAGGATCATGCCAAACATTTTGGATTGGTGCTAGACAAGCTCGTAGAGTACCAATTCTATGCTAAGTTCTCCAAATGTGAATTTTGGCTTGATGAAGTGCTTTATCTTGGTCATATCATCTCCAAGGGATCAGTTGATCCCAGAAGGTGTCCGAATTGGAATTGGGAACCTCCTCGATGTCAAGCACTGCAGTTTCTTGGTCTTGCAAGTTATTGTCAAGATTCTGAGAACTTCCAAGATTGCAAAGCCTCTTTCCAACCTTCCCGTAAGCATGTGAAGTATGTCCGTCTCCCAATGTGACGTTTTTCAATACTTCAAAGAGAAACTCCGCCCCGCCTCCCCGATGAATCCAAGCCATTTGAAGTTTTCGGATGCTTCTTCAAGTCTCTGCGGTTAATGCAAGAGAAGAGAGTTGGGCTTATACCTTTCGCCAGTTGAAGCCAACGAGAAGAACTACCCCACCTCAGATCTTGAGTTGGGGCTTGTCCATGCATTGATAACGGGAGACATCTCTTGTTGGGAAGGAAAGTGACATTTTCACCGATCACAAGAGCTCAAGTACATCTTCACCAGCCCAACCTCAACCTCGTGACTGATGGGTCGAAATGATTCAAGAGTACAACCCAAGTATTGAGTATCCCGCAAAAATGTCATTGCAGATGCTTGAGCAGAAAGCTTATCAATGCCTAATCCTCAAGCCCTTTCAGGATCTCTGGAAGCTTTCCGTAATCTTCGTTGTTCCTCAAGGCTTTCTTCCAACCTCATAGTATCTCCTACTTTGGAAGATCAGATTGTGAGGCTCAACTTGATACCATGGTGAAGAAGGTGAAACGGGTATCGATAGGGCATTTCCAAGTACAAGTGCTTCCACGTGATGACAAAGACACTTTTCTTTGAGGACCGGATTGTGGTTCCTAAGGGTGATTCGAAAAGTCATTATGAACGAGGCTCAAATTCGCTTCATCCATTCATCCCGAAGTAGAAGATGTACCATGACCTCAAGCATCATATTGGTGGACCGAATGAAGCAGAAATTGCTCAATTCGGAATGAGTGTGATGTCCGAAGAGTGAAAGGAACACCAAAGACCACGTTCCTCCAACCTCTTGCTATTCCGAATGGAAGTTTGATCATATTGAAATGGACTTGGATCGGCTTTCCAAAGTCCAAGCGGAAATGATGCTATCTTCGTTGTCATTGACAAGTCACTAAAGTGGCTCATTTTCTTCCTATCAAAGAATCCATCAAAGTCCGGGCGAGCTATACACCCCTGGATTGTCTCTTGCACGGCATTCCACAAGGATCTTTCGACCGTGGCAGATTTTTACCCCAAGTTGGGATTTTTCGGGATGGGCACCAACATTGCTTCAAAGACAGCTTCCATCCTCAAACAAGTGGCCAAGTCGAGTAAATCAAACCTTGAAGATATGCTCAGGGTTTGTCA
Organism: Aegilops longissima; assembly: GCA_021605205.1. Taxonomy (NCBI): domain Eukaryota; kingdom Viridiplantae; phylum Streptophyta; class Magnoliopsida; order Poales; family Poaceae; genus Aegilops; species Aegilops longissima. The sequence goes on along the minus strand of JAHIAM010015218.1, from coordinate 4,266 downwards.
TTTCCTTCATGAAGTGGAAGATTGTCTTCCTTATGCCGAAGTTCTCTTACAACAACAAATTTGCAAGTTCGGGCAAGGCCCCATTCAAATTTCTATGGCGGTGCCGATTCTCTCAATTGGTCCGAGAAGTGAACGCCATCCTTTTGGCAATGACTTGATCAGGAAAAATGTGCCAAGTCATTCGTGAGAATTCAAAGGGAATCGCGCCAAAGAGTATTATGATGATAAGCACCTGATGTGATTTTGAAATCGGAGACCATGTCACCCCGCCTTCCAATGAAAGGATCCGTCAAAGATCAAAGGGAAGCTTGCCCCTAGATACGGGTCCTTTCAAGATCATTGGGAAAAGAGGCGATCTCGCCTATCAACTTGAGCTTCCATCCAACTTTGCAAACGTGCATGATGTGTTTCACGGTCACGCTTCGCAAGTGCTTCAAGACTTAACGCATATCAACTTCAAGAGATTGACCTTCAAGAAGATCTCTTATCATGAGCACCCCTGCTATTCTTGAAGAAACCGAGCCAAGACTCACAAAAGTCAATCAAATTCCCGAAAGTGGGGTCACACCATTCCACCGAGAAGCCCGAGCCGAGATCACCTGCTAATCCGGAGTTCTTTTACCTAGATCTGGACAGATCCTTTGTAGTGGTGGAGTGTTTAAACCCCAAGTAACTTTCCATTTTGTAACTCCAACTTGCCATTTTCATTGATATATGATATTCCCTCGGGGTTGGGTTTTCTTCTTTTGCATTTTGTCCATGTCATGCATTTTTATTATGTCATCATGGCATCGGGCATAGTGTTCATCTCATGATTCCAGCATTTTACCTGTCCGCTTTGAATCCGACTTTCTCCGGGCCCTTTCACGCCTGGGGTATTAAACCTTCGAAATGGACGGGGTTTGTCTAGTGGCCTTGTATACCCCCGGAAACCACCGGTCAAGTTTCGGTCATTTGAGCTCTTTATCCAACAAACTCCCAAAGCTTTTTTGTTGCAGCCCAACACCCCAAAACAGCCCAATAACCCATCTAAGTCACCCATTCTCCGTCGCTCGATCACGATCGGGGCGAAACCACCTCATTTGACTCCTATCCCTATGCCTATTTAAAACCCCCGAACCATCATCCTCTTCCCAACCCTAAAATCCCTCGGCCGGACGTGCCGCGCCCCCGGAGCCCTTAACCTGGGGGCACACAACCCCTGGCCCCACGGCCCTCCTGGCCCCCAACACCGGCCGGCGCCCCCCACGCCCTGGGCCTGGCCCGGGCCTTGGGCCTTTCCCCCTCCGCTCCTCACCCCTGGGCTGGCCTCCGGGCCGACCGTCCGGGCCGACCCGGCCACGGCCTCCCCGGGCCAACGCCCGATCCGATCGCTGGCCACAGCCCCACCTGCCTCCTCTTCTTTTTTTTTCACTAAGTCCTTAGATTATTGTTATTTTGCAATTTTCAACATGCTATATCTTCGATCGAGATCCATTTTTGCGATAATATGTCAAAATGTTCGCCTCAAGAGTAGATCATTTCAATCATTGCATCATTTTCATTTGAGCTCATCTTGATGCCCGAAATGTGTTAGAAGAGTGTTGTGATGTTAGGTGATTTTTATCAAACTTGCACTTTTGTTATTTTGCCATGATTAATTGTGCACCCTATGAATTTGAGTCCCACATGTGTTTTGAAAATGCCATGCCATCTTTCCAGGGGTGTATGCATGTATTTTTTGATCTATGTGGTGACTAGCACAAGCATGCAAAGTAGGTGTCCTGATGTTGCTGATTTCAGCCCTGTTTTAGCTGATTTTGATGCCATGTTTACTTGATGATACCGATAAATCTATGCATATTTTGAGATACTTCAGTAAGGGTGTTTTGTAAAGCATGACTTGCTCTATCCATCCATGCCTTTGTTTAATTATGGGATGCCATAGCTTGAGTCAATCGAGCTCTACTTTTGCTATCAAATGATTCCTGGCAGATTGTATACATGTTATTCAATTTTGTCTAGCTTGTTGTGGTTGATCCATTTATGTATGGTATTGTTCTTGCCATAATCTCTTCTATGTCATGTCTTCTTGATGTATGTATGCTTAGTTTATCATTTAAGGCTCTGTAGTGAGTGCATTGAGCTTGTAAACATGCCCTCTCGTTATCAGTTTTGACATGTCATGTTGCTGAATCTGTTAACAAGATTTCAATTTTGACATGGGTGTTACTATATTTTCTAGTCCTTTTGGCTTATGGTCAGTAAGGGACTTTTGTTCTAGGCTTTGAGTAGATTCATGCCATGCCATGTTTTGCTATTTTAAGGTCCTGTAGCATGGTTTTGTGCTCTGAACATTGCAACCTGATGCTGTTTTTGCCATGTCCAGCCTGATTATTATTGCACTTTTGCCATGCTTGTTTGAACCTGTTATGATGTGAAACCTAGCTCAGTGCTCATCTTTGTCGAGCATCATGTGTAGATCCTGCCATGTGCTTTTTGATATTTGGGTGCAGTAGCTTAATTATTTGTTGCTTGCTAAGGGCATCATGCTGTTAATGGCAGATTTGGCGCCATTCTTGTTTTGTTGTCATTTAAACCGGCATCCGTGGTGATCTTTATATCGATTTCAACCAAATCATCTCATCTTTCCAGTGGCATGCTTTTTCGTTGATGCCTGGTTCATCATTTACCTTCCGAGCGCATTATTGCATACCACATCATGCATATCATGTCATGTTTTATCATGTTGATTGTGCATTGCACCGTGATTTATTGTGGTTCCTTTGTTTGTGTTGTTGCTTTGGGTAGAGTCGGGAGACGAGTACGTGAACGAGGAACCTGTTGAGAACGCTTAAGAGGACGCTTTGACAACTCAGAACAGGTGCAAGATGACCATACCCAAATCACTTTATCTTTGCTATGCTAGTTGCTCGCTTTTGCTATGCCTATGATGCGATGCCTACCACTTGCTATATCATGCCACCCATATTGCCATGTCAGCCCCTAACCATCCTTTTCCTAGCAAACCGCTGATTGGCTATGTTACCGCTTGTCAGCCTCTTATACGCTGTTAGTTGCGTGAAGTGAAGTTTGTTCCTTGTTGAACATGGAGATGTTGTTCCTTATTGAACATGGTTACTTGTTGGGGATATCACAATATATATATATATATCTGCTATAATTAATACATCTATATACTTGGTAAAGGGTGGAAGGCTCGGCCTTATGCCCGGTGTTTTGTTCCACTTTGCCACCCTAGTTTCGCCATACCGTGTTATGTTCCTTGATTTTATGCTCTACACTAAGGTGATTTATGGGACCCCTTGACAGTTCGCTTTGAATAAGACTCGCCCAAGAAGGCCCAACTTTGGTTTTACCAGTTCACCTAAGCCTTTTTCCCCGGTTTTCGCGAGTCCCGAGGGTCATCTTTATTTTAACCCCCGACCAGTGCTCCTTCGAGTGCTGGCCTAACTAGAGTGTTAGGTAGCGCCTCAAGGCAACTTGAGGTTTGGTTTAGTTGTATGGACTGCTCATCCAATGTGCCTCGAGAACGAGATATGTGCAGCTCCTATCGGGATTTGTCGGCACAATCGGGCTTTGCGGTCTTGTTTTATTGCTGTCGAAATGTCTTGTAGTCCGGGATTCCAGATTGATCGGTCTTCCCGTAGAAGGAATATCCTTCGCTGACCGTGAGAGCTTATAATGGGCTTGTTGGGACACCCCGCAGGTAATATCTTTCAAAGCCGTGCCCGCGTTATGAGGCGATGGGAATTTGTTAATGTCCGGCTGTAGAAAACCCTAAGTTGACCTCAATAAAATACACATCCATCAAGGTGGTTACCGTGATGGTCTCTTTCGGCGGAGTCCGGGAAGTGAACACGGTGTTGGAGTTATGTCCGCGAAGTAGTTCAGATCACTTGATCACTACTAGTTTCACGACCGTGCTTTTGCTTCTCTTCTCGCTCTTTTTATGTAGCCACCATATATGCTAGTCGCTGCTGCAGCTCCACTTTACTACTATGTCCTTCCTATAAGCTTAAATAGTCTTGATCTCGGTGTGAGATTGCCGAGTCCCCGTGACTCACGATACTTCCAAAACAGTTGCGGTGTCCGACGATGCCAAGGCAGTGACTCAACCGAGCTCAAGTGGAGTTCGACGAGGAACGTGGTCGCTATTATGTGTCTTTTCCGATGATCGTAGTGGTGCCTAGCTGGGACGATTCGGGATCTGTGTTAGCATTTGGGGTATCTTCTTTATTTTGGTTCCAGTCGACCTTGAGGTAC
>JAHIAM010015217.1:0-12597 GCA_021605205.1 Aegilops longissima | reverse complement strand
TCATGCATGTTTAACAAGTTAACCCACTGAATAGGATGAATCATGATTAGGTAATTATGAATAGCATTTGAGTTGGAGTTCAACCTTGTTTGAATTCCACTTCAACTAACTTGGATTATTATTGCATTAGGTAAATTCAGTTCCTTAACATGATCATGCATCATATTGTGCATTGCATTGATTGTTTCTTTCTTTTGCCGGAATTGTCCCCCCGAGACGATGTACGACGATGAGTTCGATGACACCGATGAAGAACTATATTATCTTCAAGTGCGCAAGCAAAACCCCTTGTTCATTCCGATATAATCCCACTCTCTCGCCCTCCCTCTATTTTATGCATTAGGACAACAACGACTCATGTGTTACTTGCTGTAGCTGAACCCCTTGATCCTTTGATGACCTGTCATTCCAAAGAATTAGATGAAACCCACTAGCATGAGTAGGAATTGTTTGAGCCATGTTGTGCCTACTCATTTATGTTGTTTGTCATGCCCAACCGCTTAGAGTTGAGTCGGTCGATTCATCGGGAATGAATTGGAATTGTTATGAACATGTCCTATTGTGTGGAGCTAAGTGTGAACACGAGGTAAAGGAGGTGAGAGGCCATGTAGGAGTACATGGTGGGTTGTCTCATTGCACCGCCCCGTGAACCGAGGTTTTGTGATCCATGAAAGCATTACCACGCATTGGGCCCAAACCAATGGACCTTCTCGCTTTACCACCCTTGTCCTCATCCGGTTGCAAGTAGTTTCGTGTTTGTAGATGTCAGGGCGACGAACGCGACCTTAGGGGTGGGTTGTGTTTGGGTAGGCACCGTGGGTCGGCCGAAAGGCTTTATCTCGAACCCTGCACATCGCTCGGGCTGATGGGAAACCTCGCCGACCCTTTGGATGGAACCCAATAATAAACCCGGACTAGGGACTTGAGTGTTTAGGTAGGCCGTACACCCACGCTGGGCTTCCGTGAAGGGCCTACATGTCGGTAAACGCTAAGTGGTGGAGCGCAGGTGGAAGTACACCGCAGGTTTAATATGATCTATTCAATAGCCGTGTCCAGAAAAGGACTTCGGCCTTTATATCCATAGACAAGTGAAAGTGGATACTCTAAAATGGCAAGATAAGCGTGAGTGCATGGGCTCTCAGGAGACGGAGCGGTCCATAGTGGTGTATTGAATGGTGAATATGTGGACTGTGCGCCACCTCAAAAGAGTTACAATGTAGTTGATAGCCACCAGTCAAAGGGCTTGTCAGCCAAACTCCACCACCCCTTTTGATAATGATGCATATGTAGTTAGTTCGATAAGTCTTGCTGAGTACAATTGTACTCACCTTGCTTATTTTATGTTTTGCAAGAGACCGGCCTCGCTAGTAGTTCCACGTGGACTTCACGCTTAGCTTGTTACCTCAGCCACGATCTTGTGCCTCGGCAGATCTGTAGATAGTCGCTTCCCTTTTTCATTTATAGTTGTCCGATGCAATGATTAGCTTCCGCTTGTGCTTTGACTTGTATGTTTCGAGTGTTGGGTCATGAGACCCATGTTTGTAATATCTCCCTTCGAGCCTAATGAATAATATTTTGAGTCGAGAGTTATGTTGTGACCATGTTGTATCTACAATATTGAGCATATTGTGTGTATGTTTGAAATGCTTGGTATGTGTGGGATCCCAAACTAGTTGTTTATCCTTGGCAGCCTCTCATATGGGGAAATGTTCTCGGCCTCCGAGCGATAGTAGTCCGCTACAGCCCGGTTCACCGGAGTCCCGCTAGCCCAGACTACGCTTGGACACTTGACGGCCGGGCATGTGTTTCACTCCTTATGTCCGTCCTTCGGGAAATGTCCGGTTTATTCGAGTCCTGCTTAGCCTGCTACACCGGATACCGGAGTCCTTAGCCCAGCTACAGCCCAATAATACGTGATGACCGAATGCTCGGTGATTCATGTATGCCTGCCCCATGGGTTAGCGCTGGTTCACGATTAGCCATGTCGGCCCGGTTCTTTGTCATATGGATGCTAGCGACACTATCATATACGTGAGCCAAAAGACGAAACGGTCCCGGCCATGGTAAGGCACACCTGGGAATACCCGGGTGAGGCCGCAAAGTGATATGATGTGCTTAGATCGGTGTGACTAGGATCGGGTCCCGAATGGTATCGTACCCCCAGAGGATTACCAAGCCAAACGGGGGTTGTGTCTAGAAATGCTTTAGTTATGTAAGGAATTGATTGTGGAGGAACGAAGGCTTTTTTTACTTCTTATACCTCATGGCCTTCCGATCCGAAACATCTCTCTTTCTACGGGTTTAAGAACTAGGCTTTCATCTATCTATCGATGACGGTTTACTAATCCATAGACTTATAAGATTGTTGGTTTTAATCCCCCCAGTTCCTACTACCCCGATGATAACCGTTGATCCTAATCTTGTTATGATGTTGTTGAGTGGTTATGCCACCTTTTCAGGATGTCTCAAATCATTTTGAGCATTTACAGCCATGTCCCGAGTCATCCGTGTCTCTAAATAGTCCGATGCATTTGCAATTCTTTCCTTCCGCTCCCGATGCCTTTTGGTCGATTGCACACTAACGGTGAGTTGAGGTATTTTGTTCCAATATATGTTGGAACTATTATTATGACCCTAGGTGTTTAGGAAGTCACCTAGCAATTTAGCAATGCTTTGTATCCCAAAGGTGATGATTTCGCCATCATTTTCAAAGCATCCCGTGATGCCATTTAGTAGTATTTCTACCCCCGGTTTCAACCCAGATTCATCCTACTTCATGTTGTTAGTATTTGCTAGTGCCTTTAGGATATTAGTAACCTTTTGGATAGTCCTCAAGGTCCGTTTATTTCCTTCTTCCAAATACTACAACCGCTTATGGCGAAGTTCTTTTGAACCAAAAATCAATAAGAGTGCTCTTGAGGAGTTCTCCCATAATTGTGAATCTGCCAATTCTACCTTTCCGCATGGGTTATCCGAAGAAATGTTGAGCTTGCTCGACATACTAATCCATGCTCCACAACTCAAAAATTATATGTTCCTTTGAGTTGTTTCTTAGATGCCTTCGACCTTCATCTATCAATTGATAGCCAAGGGTATTGTGCATTTGTGTTCATCGATGCATTTTATCCTTGTGGTCCGCGCCATTCTATTCCGAATGACTAGGAGAAACAAACTCAAAGATTCATCCATTTCTAGGATTGGGTCAAAGTAGTTGTATCCCCAATCAAAATGCCAATTCAGCTTTTGATTCTGTTCTACCCTCAAGTATTGCCATCTTATGTCAAGAATGTCATGGAATTGCACAACCTCCTAGGAATTTTGATGTTGATACTTCTCATCATTTTCATTTCCGGTTCCGGTTGATGCAACCGAAAGCCACAAGTGAATTGTGATGTGAAATCAATCCCCGAGCAACTTGTTGCTTGGTAGTGAATGGACAATATTCTCATTCTTAGCTGTTGGTTATTAAACCATCATCCTAAGATTGATCGTTACCTAGTCCTTATTTCGGTGCAATTTCGATTGATGAGTTAGGATTGTTCAAGTCCTCACTATTTGATCATATCTTTGCCCTAAAAGCAAGATTGTTCTCGAGCTTAGTAACATACCTGGTTCGTGACTTTCCAAATATCTTCTTGAAGTTTACCGGTTGTTTTCCCGACGTTATGTTGAGCTCTGGATCGTTGGTTTCTTGTGAACCACCCTTTCTCCAAGAATCGTTTGATATCCCTGCTAGTTGGTTGCTAGACAACAACTTGGAGAGTTGGAAGATAAAAGCTTGCCTAACTTAGTTCGCTCCAAGGGATATTTTGTGTAGTGTTATTGAAGAAAGATGATATTCATCGATTGGTCCCTCGTGATCGTTGTTGGACTATTGTCCTATCAACCCTTTGACTTGAGTTGGGCAATGCAAGTCAAATCGAACCAACGATATCGGATGTTGTTTACTGTGGTTGATCCCGAGCATACACCATTACATCTTTGGTCAACCAATGCTATCAACGTGTTCACATGATGGTGGAAGTCCAAAGGATATGGAAATTCATGAGTTCTTTGAGCCCATCAAGAGCATTTTGTCTCCCCATAGTCATGTTGAACCTCAACCTAGTGTTGGAAAATTTGTAAGCATTTCTTCGTGCCGCTCATGAAGCTTATGCTTGATGGTTGAAGAGACTTCTAATTTATGTGCTTTATGTAAGTTGCCGCCATGAATTTGAGAAAGGTTTGTTTTGCTTCCTCCGAATCACCCAAGTCACCATGCATAAGTATTCTATGGTTTGATAGATGATCATCTTCATTCCAATGTATTCCTAGCACACCAAGCCACTAATGATTTGTTCAAGGAGAAGAAGTTTTTCATAAGAGCTAATCATATGACTTATGTTAAACTCCGATATCCTCGATGATGGTTCCCAACCTGAACTCGGTAGTGTTTTATTATAAGACTACCATGTGGTCATTTGTCTGGACAATGTTTCAAGGTTTGTAGCGAACCAGCTCATGTTTTGAGCTTGCTATCGAGTTCATATCCCGAGAATCCGCAACGCCTTCTCATCGATTGTTTGAACCTTCCTTTCGGACATGCGAGTCCAAGTATCCAAACCCAACCGGATCTGAATCTCAGGATATGATGGTTGGAACATTCCAACAGTTGCATTTCGCTCCCAGCTTGCACCGCCCTTGTGCTATCTCGCTATAGGCTGTCTTCTTAGCAATTTTGTCCAGTTTATCTTCAAAGGGACTTACCATGGGTCCCCACCATCGATGATAAGCAAATCATCCATTGCTTGTCTTCAACAAGGTAGTCCACATCATCCATTCTAGTCCGGTGTACCATTCCTTGCATTCCACCAAATGATCGCGGATTGCCTTGGCTGGTATAAAGAGTTTCAATGATCTATGGATCAAAAGTAATTTTTTTGCCACTTAAGGAATAGTTTTGGCCACCTTTCGAGGTGCCCCTTTTGGATCATGATAAATATTTTGCCACCTTGACACCATCCACCATCTTCCTAAGCGGGAATTGTTGCCACCAATCAAACCCTCGTTGTTGTTCCCATCTCTTCGATGTATTTTGTCTCAACTCGAGATTGTCACCGCCTCATTCCGGAGTTATCATGTTTACGATCTTCTGAAGATCAATCATGTAGGGTTTCCTTTCTTTCATTGTCGGCGGATGAAGTCTCAAGACGCCAAGACCAAGATGATGGAGTGAAAACATTTGGAAGGCCAATGGATCATGAAGATTGTGATAGTTTGTGACTCCCTTTCCTCTTACTCACGCCTTGAATCTCAAAGATTCTTGTTTAGTGGGGTGAGTTGTCACAGCCCTAGAATTGGACATTAGTTGCATTAAGGCATCCATGGCATCATGTTAATTTTCATGAAATTGAAATGGGGATGACCAAGCCCTAGCACCAAAACAATTCAAATAGGTTCAACTAAAAATATTTCAATGAACCAAATGGTTCAAAATGTTCTTAATTCAAAAATTGCTTTGAAACATAACAAGTATGCACATTTTTCCATGACATTTGGATTTTGAAAATTATTATTTGTTTCATTTAAAACTATAAAATAATTTAAATGCTCAAATAATTTAAACTAAATGTGGGCTGTTGAATATTTTAAGGTACCCAAATTATTTTCAGGATTTTTAAATGCCCTATTTTTAATAAAGCCCTAAAACTACAGAATATTAGAAAATGAAAACAATAAAAAGGAAAGAGCCACCGACCATTCCCTAACCCCCGCTTTTTCCCCTCCCCCGGGCCCACTTGGCCCACCCACCACCGCACGGTCGCCACCTCCCCAGGCGAGGAGGGACACGGCGGTCCGCCGCCGCCACCTCCTCCTTCCGCCGCCTGGCCTCCCACCTCCTTGCGATGCCACGCCTCCCACCCCCGACCCCCACTCTTCCCTGCCTTTCTCCCTCCTCTCCTCGGCCGGCCCGAGAGCCGCGTCAGCCCCACCCCCTTGTGGCCTCCTCCCTCCCCAACCAGCCCCCCACTCCATCCCACCTCCCCGCCATCTCACGCGACCGAGAAGCCCCAGGCCCGCCCCGCCTTTTTCGACCCGCCGGCGTGCCGACACCTGCCGGCCCGGCCGCCCCCACTCGCTGAGCATCCCATCGCCATCCGGTGAGCCCCACCAACCCCTCCCCGATGCCGATTCTTTTTCTAACCACGGGCCGAGCCCGAGCTTGTCGCCGGCCCCAGAGGTCGCCGAGAGGCCCCGACGGGCCCAGCACGCTTGTCCCCGCCCCGGAACCGAGCACCTACCCACCCTCCTCCTGGCCCAAACGCCGGGCCGAGGTGCCGGCCCGCCGAGAAGCCGGCCGGGCGCCGACCACCCCAGCTCAAGTCCCTCCACCAAGAGCCTCACCATCCCCGCCCCGAGGTTCTCCCGACCCTTTTGGTGGCCGAAAGCGACCAAACCCCGGCCGGGCCCTCCGCCGGGGCAAACGCCCCTCAGACCCCGCCCTTGACCCACCGCCTGGTTTGACCTCCCTCCTACACATGGGGCCCCCGCTAACTAATCTAGTTTAGGTTTAAACTAATTTAACTTAACCTAGGTTAGTGCAATTAACTAGGTTAGTTTAGTAGTCACACGGGGCCCCACACGCCGTTTGACCGGGCGCCTTTGACCACCACGCCACATTGACGCCAGCCGACGAATAACTAGGTTTCAATTTAATTTAATTCAGAAATTTAAAATACCCCAAACTTAAAAATCATATAAATTCAACCGTAATGGATGGAAATAATTTATATATGAAAATGATCAAAAAATATGAAGAATCTGTTTATGCCATGATCATGCATGTTTGCAAGTTAACCTCACTGAATAGGATGAATCATGATTAGGTAATTTATGAATAGCATTTGGAGTTGAGTTCAACCTTGTTTGAATTCCACTTCAACTAACTTGGATTATTTTGCATTAGGTAAATCAGTTCCTTAAATGATCATGCATCATATATGCATTGCATTGATTGTGTTCTTCTTGGGGTAATTGTCCTCTCAAGACGATGTACCGAATGAGTTCGATGACACCGATGAAGAACTATATTATCTTCTAAGTGCAGTGCAAAAACCCCTTGTTCATTCCGATATAATCCCACTCTCCGCCTCCTGCTCTATTTTACTGCATTAGGACAACAACGACTCATGTGTTACTTGCTCTAGCTGAACCCCTGATCCTTTGCATGACTCGTCATTCCACAAGAATTAGATGAAACCCACTAGCATGAGTAGGAATTGTTTGAGCCATGTTGTGCCTACTCATTTATGCTTGTTTGTCATGCCTCATCGCTTAGAGTTGAGTCGGGTCCGATTCATCGGGAATGAATTGGAATTGTTATGAACATGTCCTATTGTGTGTGAGCTAATGTGTGAACACGACGGTAAAGGTAGCGTGAGAGGCCATGTAGGAGTACATGGTGGGTTGTCTCATTGCAGCCGCCCTCGTGAACTGAGTTCGTGTTTGTGATCCATGATACGCTATTACCACGCATTGGGCCCAAACCAATGGACCTCTCCTTCTTAACCACCCTTGTCCTCATCCGAGTTGCAAGTAGTTTCGTGTTTGTAGATGTCAGCCGACGCAACGCTGACCTTAGGGGTGGGTTGTGTTATGTAGGCACCGGGTCGTGTACCGAAAGTGCCCGCTTGGTATCTCGAACCCCGCACACATCGTCGGGGCTGTATGGGAAACCTCGCCGGACTCTCGGGATGGAACCCAATAGGCGATAAACCGACTAGGGACTTGAGTGTTTAGGTAGGCCGTGGCCGACACCCACGCTGGGCTTCCGCTGAAGGTTGCCGAGTACATGTCGTAAACGCGTAAGTGGTGAGAGCGGAAGAAGTACACCGCAGGTTTAATATGATCTATTCAATAGCCGTGTCCCGGGAAAAGGACTTGGGTTGCCTATCATCATAGACAAGTGAAAGTGGATACTCTAAAATGCGCAAGATAAGCGTGAGTGCTATGGATGGCGCTCGAGGGAGACGGAGCGGTCCATAGTGGTGTATTGAATGGTGAATATGTGGACTCGTAGCGCCACCTCAAAAGAGTTACTTGCAATGAGTTCAGATAGCCACCGAGTCAAAGCTGGCTTGCCGCAAACTCCACCACCCCCTTTTGATAATGATGCATATGTAGTTAGTTCTGATAAGTCTTGCTGAGTACAATTGTACTCACGCTTGCTTATTTTATGTTTTGCGAGAGACGCGGCCTCGCTTAGTAGTTCCACGTGGACTTCGACGCTTAGCTTGTTACCTCAGCTACGATCTTGTGCCTCGCAGATCTGGTAGATAGTCGCTTCACCTTTTCATTTATAGTTGTCTCAACTGCATTGTTTAGCTTCCGCTTGTCTTTGACTTGTATGTTTCGGAAAAGGGTCATGAGACCCATGTTTGTAATATCTCGCCTTCGAGCCTAATGAATAATATTTTGAGTCGAGAGTTATGTTGTGATGCCATGTTGTATCTACACATATTGAGATATTGTGTGTATGTTTGAAATGCTTGGTATGTGGGGATCCACAAACTAGTTGTTTATCCTTGGCAGCCTCTCATATGGGGAAATGTAGTCTCGCCTCCGAGCGATAGTAGTCCGCTACAGCCGGTTCACCGGAGTCCTGCTAGCCCAGACTACTGCTTGGACACTTGATCGGCCGGGTATGTGTTTCACTTCGCTTATGTCCGTCCTTCGGGAAATGTCACGGTGGTTATTCGGAGTCCGCTTAGCCTGCTACAGCCCGGATACCGGAGTCCTTAGCCCAGCGCACAGCCCAATAATACGCTTGATGACCGACATGCTCGATGTGATTCATGTATGCCTGTCCCATGGGTTAGCGCCGCTTGGTTCACGACAGCCATGTCGGCCCGGTTCTTTTGTCAATGGATGCTAGCGACACTATCATATACGGAGCCAAAAGACGAAACGGTCCCGGCCATGGTGGCGACACCTGGGAATACCGGCGTGAGGCCAAAGTGATATGATGTGTTACATGCTAGATCGGTGTGACCTAGGATCGGGTCCCGATACTTTCCTTCCCTCTTTGCAAAGGGAGCAAGCGCAGCAGAGCATCAAGCAAAGGCGCCCATTTCGTGCAAAGACCAAGGCCATCCAACGGCAGAAGGAAGTCATGGAGCCAAGCCCCACCACGAGCTTTGACAGGGAGGACCAACTTTAGTCGATAAGTGTACCGGATGTTCCCATCAAATGGCTAATTGTTGGCGCCCTTCCCGCAATATTTGGGAAGAGGCCTGTGGCCTCTCCCTATATAAGTAGAGCTAGCCACCATAGTAGAGACATCTAATCGGTAGCCGGAGGCACCTTGAATAGAGAGAGAGAGAGAGAGCGATCAACTCCCCAGCCCATCGCACCAGCCAAGAATGACTGCGAGGCTGTTTTTCCTTGTATTGTTCATCACCATCGCCCAAGAGGCAATCCACCACACCACAAACTAGAGTAGGGTATTACACCACAATGGTGGCCCTAACTAGTATAAACCTTGCCTCTTGTGTGTTCTTGTGTAGTTTAGATCCAAGCGAGGCGGCGGGGCATGTAGGTAGAGGGCGAGATCTCCGACGCACCCCAAAGGTTCGGACTCTCAAGGGTCTGCCTGAACCCGAACCGACATTTGGCGCGCGTAGGGTGCGCTGAATTGCCTTCCCGCCTGTTCTCCGTCGACCACCGTGATCCATGTTCGACGCCGCTGGCCCGGCTGAAGGCCGAGCCGCTGCTTCCGCCGCTTAGACGGCTCCGCCCGGGCGCTTTCATCGTCATTGCCGCCATCACAACCGCCACCGCCCCGGGAATTAGCAGCAAGCATCGCCCCAAAGATCCTCTCGTGGAGGCAAGACGGCCTACACCCCTCACTGCCCCAGGTTCTTTCGTCTGCTCAAGGCTACCATGGAGGCTCGACACGCCATCGCGCAAACGAGCTCCTGCCATCACCAGCCGACGACGCTCACGAAGAGGGTCGACCCGGCCGAAGCCTGTCCGGCCAGGGCTCCCCGCCGCCTGCTCCACCAGACCGCCTTGGCGGGCGACGACGTCGGGCGCCCGGCTGCCTCCTCAAGAAGGCGCTTTGGCCCCAAGGCACGGGTCCCGGTGGAACCCGCCCGTCCGTGCCGCGGCAAGAGCAGAGCTTCCGGAAGTCCATCGCCCGCAAGAAGCTGCCCACGGCTCCCCGCTCCAGCGGCGACCACGCCCTGCTCCAAAAAGACCCGCTTTCCTAGCTGCAGCGATCGGACCCGCAAGACCAAGCTTTCGTCACCAGGCCTCCTGTGGTACAGAGCTGCGTTTTCACCACAGGCTGCGCCGGTGTCCCGACAGTTCAAGCCGACCTGCCTCCTCACTATGACAAGACGGCCGACCCCGCAGAGTTCCTCCGGCTCTACGAAGTTGGGCATCGGCGCCAACGGAGACAGAAGGTCATGGCAAACTGGTTTCCATGGCGCCAAGGACGGGCCCGACTGCTCTGAACCTGGCTCCGCACGATCTCCTCCTCGACGAGATGCGCACCCGCTTCATCGCCAACTTCCAAGGTACTCGTGACGCCACCGCCGTGAGCGACATGCGCCGATCAAGCAGAAACCGGAGACCTCAGAAATACATCCAACGCTTCAACAACGCACCTCAAGATTCCTGGTGATCGAGGAGGCCATCATCTCCGCCTTCTCCGACGGGGCGACGCAAGATGACGGAGGAGCGGCGATGCATGAAGACTTGTGCACTTCCTTGAGCTGTTCAACTTGGCTACTGCGCGCCAGGGTCGAGGAAGGGCGCCTCCTCCTCGATGCCGCCGCAACCCGAAGAGAAGAAGCCCAAGGCCGGATGTGAAGCACAAGGGGCTTCGTGCTTGGGCAGAACCGGACACCAAGCGGGCGAGATCAGCCCGAGTCTTCCAAGGGCAGCCGGATCTGCGGTACCACCACCTCCACACCCACAACACCAACGAATGTCAAGAGCTTCGAGCCGCGGGAAGGAGGATCGCCGACGCCCCGACCAAATGATCGGGGCTATGGCCGAGGAGGAGGAAGGAACACAGACGCTAGGAAGATCGCGTCTCGCCAAGGGTGGCGCGACCAACCTCGCGAGGATCGCTGGCAGGACCCGGCCATGAGGGAGGCGGAGGGATCAGCCTCGAGGATCGCCCGCAAGGCAACGAGGCCTCTCCTCCTCCGCCACCGCAGCCAAGGAGAAATGAAGACCATCGCCAGACGAGGGGCCGGGGCTTCGAGGCCAGCGATCGTCAGATCCTTGGCGGAGCTCAAGCTCCAAACCTCTCAACGATCTTCAAGCGTTTGCCCAAGTGAATGCAGTCCTCCCAAGCTCAAGAAACACGCCTCAGTGGTCGGGCGTTGGCCACCACGCTCAGCTCGCGGATCAGCTCAAGGTGTGCAACAACCGGAGTCCTCCCGATGCTTTGCTCCCCAATCATCGGAAATGCCGGTCACCGAGACCCTCATCGATGGCGGGGGCCAACGCCCCGTCTCGGAAACGCTCAACAACCTCCAAGTGCCTTACAATTAGCTTCACCCACCGTTTTCCGGGTCACCGACGGCTCCACGACCCCGAAGCAGGTTCGCCTCCACCTTCGGGCCAAAACCACGACCGAAGCTCATCGACTTGACATCGCCCACATTCACCTGCCATACAACACCATCCTCGGTATCCAGCCCCGTTCATGGTCAGAACTCAAAATGGCTACAACGCATCAAGATGCCAGAAGTGGCGGAGCATCACGGTGCCCCAAGAGAAAGACGGGGTTTCCGAGCGAGCCGCCGACACCGAAGACCCGGATCACGGAAGGAGGCTTCCCAGACCGCCCAAGAAGAAGAAGACATCGAGGGCCCGCCCTCCCGGGAGGCCCTCGGTCCGCGCCTCGGGGGAACTCTTCTATCGGATAGGAAAGGCCCCGACGCCTCCTCATGCAGGCTGGGGCCTCGAGGGCCACCGACCTTGCTAAGGTCACGGAAAGGCGCTTGGCACCACTTGGAGGCGTGCAAGCACGCTTTCAATAAGGAGCAGGAAGGAGGGCCGAACCTCGGGAGTTCCGAAGATCATTCAGAGCTGCAGGAGTCAAGAGTCATGAGTGGGCCGCCGCCACCGCCGACCCCCATCCAGGAGGATGGTGGGCTGCCGGGATCGACATACCGGCTCAACCAGCCACCTCTCGAGCCCGGCCCCGCATGGGTCCCAAGGTCCACCCCACAGCCACGCTCGATGCCTTACGGCTTGCCGAACACGGGCTGCCATGCGCCGCCTGAGGAGCATCCCGAGGCTCAAGAGGTCAGGCTCCATAGCCCGGGCAGAGATGGAGATGGTCCACGAGGAGCCACGCCCTGAGCCTCCCGAGGCCCCGAGCCCGGGGCTGGAGGATCGGCCCCCAGCCCACCAGTCTGCCGCACCAACACCCTATCGCCTTCAACCATCGTGACATCTTTCAAGTTTCATTTCCACGAGCGCCCTGTGGCTGCATTATTCCCGTGCGTGGGTCCATCCTCGCGGGCGTATCCTTTTACTTCATGTTCCTAGCTTATCTTGTTGGGGGTGCCCTTCGGCTGCATAATCTCAAGTCGC
>JAHIAM010015215.1:0-16580 GCA_021605205.1 Aegilops longissima | reverse complement strand
TTTCCACGCATCCCACGCCCCATGGAAGCCATTCCTTGACCACGCTGACCACGCCACCGAGAGCACCGTAGGGGGACGACGGCCAGGCCAGGAAGGGGACGACGGAGCCGGGAAGACGGGCGGATGCCCAGGAGGGAGTACGAGGGTTCACCGTTCGGCGGTGAGGGCCCCGTCCCGGCAGATAACATGGGGTGGGTGAGAGAGGGATGGCCTGCCAGGGTAGAGTAGTAGGGGCTTAGGGCTCGCCAGACGCAGCCGCCAGGGAGGGTGGAGCACGAGGCACACCGCTGGTTTGGGCGGCCGGAGCAAGAAGACCGAGGTTGAAGAAGCACCACGGTGGATGACATCTTACCCACCGGAGCTAGAATCGAATATTGACTAAGTTGACAAAGCCTCCGCCCCCCAACTTAGTAGGCCCACAAGTCACCGCCACTATACCGGGTCCCAGCAATGTGGGAGTATTCATTTTTTTGATAAAAGGAGGCACTTCTACAAGATATAGTTGGGGGTCCGAGCTATCACGGGGTAACATTTTTTTCGCAAATACAGGCCCTTTGTGGGTCCCGATGTCGTGGAGGAATCATTATTTTTGAATAAGGAGGCATTTCCGCGGTCGGGACCCAGCATCGGCCTCTCCACAACATCCCCTGCGGCGTTGACCCGCGACCGGCCCCCGAGAGCACGGGGGGTGGATGACGGCGGCCTAGGAAGGGAATGACACGGAAGGGAAGACTGGTTGTTCCCAGGAGGGGAGTACGCGACGAGGGTTTACGTTCTGCCCCCCCGGAGAATAACAAAGTGTGGGGGGTAGAGGGATGGCTAGGCCAACATGGGGTCGGGGGGGAGGCTCAAGGTAGCATAATCGCCGGGAGGAGGGAGCAGGGCCCCCCGCGCTTGTTTGAGGCCGGAGCAGGAAGAGAGATTGATGAAGACGCACCGTGGATGGACATCCAAAAACCGCCAAAGGCCAACCTTTTTTAGGAAAGCCTCAAATTGGGAAAAAGATACACCCATCCCCATTATTTCTAATAATTTACAGCCATTTCAATTCTTGGTTTTTTGAGCCCATATTCTTTTGTTAGCACTAAAAAGGCACGATGCTGTAACGGAGAAAAAAATCTTCATATTCTGTATTGGACAATGATGGCCGGTTGTGTTATGAGATCGAACCTCCCATCGGTAATTTGATTTTTGCCGCCTTCGACATGGGCCTTGCTTGCCGCCAGGGCTTTTTTTCAAAACGGATGGCAAGTAACAAAACCAAATAGCGACGTGAAATTAATTGAAGGACCAAACAAAGGGATAAACCAAGAATATCACCTTTTTAATAGTAGGTATAGATATAGATTACATATATTGTGGCCACTTAAAAAAATTATACAAATTTTGATATTTCGTTCCCAACTGTTTTTAATCCCAAATTTCGACCACATTCAAACTGATTTTAAAAATAAATGTATATCAATATAAAAACCAACCTCCACGATAAAAATTAATGTAATTTAAAATCCAAATGAAAAAAGATATTTGAAACTAATTGCCGGTTTGATGTGTTTTAAAATGCAACCCATTTTCAACGATAGGCTATTTTCTCCCAAAAATGAAGTTCCTCGCCTTGAAAGATTTGAGCCAAAGCCCGAAAAGGATTTATTGGCAAATCCCAAAAAACTGGTCTGGGCATTGACCCACCCACCTTCCACGGAAAGATTCCCGATGGAAGTCGGTCTTGACCACGCCCGGCCAGAGAAAGGGGTTGGCGGAAAGGCCTAGGAAGGGACGACGAGCGGGAAGACGCGCAAAGGGATGCCCACGGAAGGAGCGAGGGTTCACCGTTCCAAGGGGAGGCCCACCGCAGAATAAGGGGTGGGGGAGTAGGGGATACCCGGGCCGGTGGGAGTAGGGGCGTGAGGCCTCCCGGCACCAACCGCCACGAGGGGAGAACACCAAACGACCGGGCGTTTGGGGCAGGAGCAAGAAGACCGAGGTTGAAGAAGCACTATGGCCGCTGGATGGACATCGACGGGTCAATGGAGCTAGAATTGTTCATATTGACTAATTGACAAACCCTCCGCCCTCGCCAACTTAGTAGGCCCATTGTGCCACCCACTATGGTGGGTCCAGCTAGGGGGTATTCATTTTTGGTGCGAATAAGGAGGCACTTGCATGCAAGATAAGTGGTGGGTCCGACCGCCGGGGACATTTTTTTAAATACAGAAGTCCTTCCCACGAAAAGGCATGTACAAGGAATAAGGAGGAACTTTCTTGCAAACCATGGACCGTGGGTCCAGCCGCGTCCAGTATGCCCCTTCCGATGATCGATGTTGACCACGCCCGGGCACCGAGGCGGTGGACGGCGGCAAGGCCCCGATCGAACGACCCGGAGATGGGGAAGACGCGGCGTGGAGCGAGAGGAGTGGGAAACTTGACTGGTTCGGGCGGTGGGCCTACACCCAGAGAATAACAGGAGGTGGGAGGGAGGGATGGCCTGCCGTGGGGTAGCGCCCCGAGGAGCGAAACAACGCCTGGACCCAAGGCGGAGCAGGGGTTCCCAGCGCCGGGGAAGAAGACGAGAATTGAAGAATTCCGTTGGATGTAAATCCAACGCCTTCTTAGGTTCACCCATCGCCCACATGTCACCAAACCCCTTTTGTTTTTAGTCCATTTGGTGGGCTGGGTAAACAATGATGTAGCATCTATGCAGCCCTTTAAATCCCATTTGCATTTTTCTCAAATCCACGGACTTGTGGGCTGGGTGAAAATATCATGTTGGGCTAGACGAAGAAATGTTATAAAACATAAACACATGATTGCACGTCAAAAAATCTTGCAAGCTTATGTACGCAATCACTAGGATTAACTTCAAGTTATATATAAACAATTATTATTATTATTTTTAAGAACTTTCAACTTACTTAAATAAATACATTTTAATTTGATGAGTTAAATACGGGGTATTTTTATTTTTTTAGGCTAGACGGGATGCTTGAGTTGGTTCTAGGGAAAGTACCGAGAAAAACTCCTTACATCAAAAAGAAAGGGGAGAAAACGAGACCTTGGGTCCACCGAGGAGAGGAATATGTTGGGAGGAAGGAGATTCAAAGCACGCCCAAGTGAACTAGTTTTTTTACGGACAAGTGAACTAGTTTACATACATAAGCAAATAGCCACAAAAAAGCAATCAGGTTAATGGGTTCTAAAAGAAATATTTGGACAAAACAGATAATTACAAAAAGGCTAATGCATGAAACACTCGATGATAAAGGTGCTTATAAACAAAAGTACAACATCTAGACCTTCCCGCACGCTGATCATGACGCGTCGTCCGTACTGCGGTTACGGAAGGCCACACCCTCATGTCCAAGATCTGCCCACATGTCAAGACGATGCGCCTTGGCCGAGGTTATGTAGGCTAGATTCAGGTACCTCCCACGCGTTCATCTTCTTTCATTTGGCGATGGGGCGATGGTCTCCGAGGTCAACCAGGAGTCCTTCCCGCCGCTGATGATCTTGTATTGCTTCGATGTCGCGCTTGTTGCACCGATGGCAATCGTCGTTCTTCCTTCCCCCCAGGCGCGCGGTGCCGATGAAACGGGCGAATGCTCCGTAACTGGTGCAGCCATAGGAGAGGCAGGCGAGCTTCACCAGTCCGACGTTGGTGTACATCACATTCAACTTGGTGCAGCCAAGGACTGAACGGCAACTAACTCCTTGCAAGTCCATATCCAGCAGGCTCACCCTCGGATCGCCATTGAGTCTCTTCGAGTGAACGAGGTGTAGGGGCCAGAATTGTTTTCAGCTCTGGGGAACCGGATTCAAAAGAATGGTATGTACAAACAAAGTTACTACCCTCCCCGTCCCGGCTGCACCCCCAAAGATGCACCCGATTCAAACGCCCATTAAGAAACCTACCGCCACACGCTGTCACGAAGGTCGAGGTACGAATAACAGGAGTTAGGGTCACTTTACTTAAATTTAATTAGCTTTAATAGAAATTTATACTTAAAACAAGCAATGCATTGGTCGTTTCATCGCCACGGGATCAACATGCACAACAATTAGAATTATTATTCTGTGACGCAAATCAGACATTTGTCCAACTTTCACAAAGATAATACCCAAGTTTGAACTGTTTGTTATGGTTGTTGTCCTTCCATCATCATGCCGTGTTTCCCATTGCAAGATTCAACCAACAAATAAGATCCAAATAATAAGTACAACAAAGATGCCTACACATCTCAATTCCCCCAAGATTCGTAACCAACAAATAAGATCCAAATAATAAGTACAACAAAGATGCCTACACATCTCATTGATTCCCCTTGCAAGATTCAACCAACAAAAAGATTCAAATAATAAGTACAACAAAGATGCCTACACATCTCATTGATTCCCAGCTTGCAAGATTCGTAACCAACCCATTAGAGCCTTTTGATAAAGTGAATATCGATTAAATCCATCTTGGCTAGCCATGTCATAAATCAAGAACTTGGCTAATGCTTTGACCGCACAACATCTGAGTTGAGTATTCCCTTTGCAAACTGTTTGCACAAAGACAAACAAGGAGACAGAGAGCATGTTTCCAATAGCCCTCCTTGAACTCAACCTCCACTCCACTAGGATGAGGTCCCTGAGTTCCATGATTCAATTCATGCCTTTTTCGGTTCATAAATGAAGCAAAGATTGCATCATTCAACTAGCAAGAAGTACTTGCTCTTGTGAGTGGCAGGTTCTTCTTTAGTAGTTGCACTAAAATTGAGGAACATTGGTTGGTTGTCCGCCCATTAAGGTGCAACTATAATTTTCTTATCCTTTTGTGCGCCCACTAAAATAAAGTGCCATTTGGTGACAAGGAGGCCCATCTTGCAAAGGCTAATAAAATGTTGCACGAGATTACCAAAGAGAACTTGACGGAGATTTTGAAACTCCAATCACCATTTTGTGGCCCCACCAAAATTGAGAGATGTTGCCCACGGACATTTTAGTTGAACCCCAAGACACCATTCCAAAAAAGTGTTTTGTGCAGTTCACCAAAAGGTCACAATAGCAACAAGGTGAAATGGATATCCCATCCGCACAAAAAGATAGAAAAAACAGCTGGTCAATAAGAATATAAAACATATACAAAATGAAAAGAAGCATCTTAATTATGTTCATGGCAATCACCAAGGACAAGAGAAATTTTAAAACCCAAAATGCTTCATGTTACCACATTACGATCAACAATGAGATTCCTCATATGGGATTACTTTAATGGTGGATTGCTTGTTTACGAACAAGAAATCAACAAAAGCTAAAGAGTTGGTTTAAGGGCATGGACCGTGGGGACACCAGACACCAAAAGCGAAGGAGCAACTTACTTATCAACTGGGAAAACAAGAGTGCCATTTGTAACACAATTTAATTGCATCTTATCCCGAGGCATTAGATTAACAATAACACGTTAGAATGTCCCTAAGGTAACAAAGGGATCCTTATTTTACATGCGCCTTACATTAACAAGGGCAAAATTGGTAAAGGACATGGCAAAGGACGATCAAGACAATGTACCTACAAGGAGGCATAAAGTGGTGATGCCGAGTTGTTCACGCTTATGGAGGGCAAAACCTAACCGAGACCTTTACTATGTGAGGGCAACAAACTAACCCGAGACCTTTACTATGTGAGGGCAGAAATCTAATTGAGACCTTTACTATGTGAGGGCAAAAATCTAATCCCGAGACCTTTACTATGTGAGGGCAGCAAATCTAACCGAGACCTTTACTATGTGAGGGCAGCAAATCTAATCGAGACCTTTACTATGTGATGGCAGAAATCTAATCCTGACATACTGCTGACTTGTCCACCACCGCCACTTTCTATCCTTTTTTCAACCAATAAAGATCTTTCCTTTATCCAGTTTGT
Organism: Aegilops longissima; assembly: GCA_021605205.1. Taxonomy (NCBI): domain Eukaryota; kingdom Viridiplantae; phylum Streptophyta; class Magnoliopsida; order Poales; family Poaceae; genus Aegilops; species Aegilops longissima. Next base: position 10,679 of record JAHIAM010015215.1, on the reverse strand, counting down.
ATTTGTTTTCCCCATTATTTCAACCAAGAGACCTTGGGTATCCGGCCCTACTACTTTCACCATATTATTTCCTCTTGAATCAAGTCCAGATTCATGCTACAACTTCCCCCTTTCTTCTTGTTTGAACAAAGCCCTAGATTCAATGCATGAAGTAGCTTTACCTTAATAATACTAAAAATTTAGGTGGCTTTGGAAGAGCTGATGGGAGTAGAAAAATGCACATGCGACACGGGGAGTCAAAGAGCAAGGCCGCAAGAACTTATACCGAGGGTCGCCGGATGTCGGCGGCAGGTCGGATTCTGGACAATGGGGGGAGGAAGAAGGGTCGAGGACCTCCCAGCCGGCCGGTCGAGAGAACGGACGGCAGAGGATCGGCCCTCCGCAGCTGTGGGTTTCTCCCCGGCGATGACCCTGAACGATGCACCTTTTAGTCCTTAACACACCGCCGGGATCCCCGATCTGTGACCAGCGGTGAGCAGAGAAAAATGTCGCACCCTGTCTTGTTTATATCTGAGAGGATGAGAGAATGAAGAGAGCAACCCTAGTAAAGCAAGCCAGCCCCCGCCCATATATAGTGGAGTGATTATTTTTTCTCTCCACAACAAGCTTCAATTTGTGTATGGCATTAAAGAAAAGAAACTCTATTTAAGGTGACTCTAATTACTTACTACTAATTTGTGCTCCCCGCCTCCATTCATTGAACCCCCACGGGTGAATAAACATTGACGATTTATATAGAACAAAAGCTCGAACTATTTTCGAGAAAAGTTGAGGGCGGGCTTTTCCCCGGCAAGACGCTGCGTTTTGGGTAGGCGGTTTGACAGAGAGGCGAGGAGGGTGAGGGTGTGTGATTTGATGTGTTATCCGAAAGACTTGTGATATGACCACTCACTATAGTCATGAATTACTAGGGCCCGACCGGGTGATGCCCTTCCGCCTGCTTTAATCTGTGCATGACACGCCGACGATACTAACTTCCCACATGTCGGAGTAGTAAGAAGGAGCAAAGAATGATGTAGAATATTTTCCCTCCGTTTTAAATATAAGTCTTGGAGAGATTTCACTATGGACCCATAAGAGAAAAATGAGTGAATCACACATAAATGCATCTATATACATCCGTATGTGGTCCACAAAGGAAATATCTACGACTTATATTTAGGAACGGAGGGAGTACACTGTCGGAGGAGTGCAACCACGGCAGCCCAAAGGAACAGCCCAATAACCACGGTAGCCCAAAGGAACCAAAAGAAAACAATGTGGTGATATGGCCATAAAAACAATGTGCATGGTCCACACCAGCATGTACAAGAACACCCTCTTGTTTGGATCCCCGAGTTAGAGCTAGTTTGGGTTGAAATAGCCTCAAATTATCGAAACAAGAGGGGTTAGTTTGAGCTAGTTTGCTCTAACCCAGCTAAAAAACTAGCCCGTGGAGAGGTTCTAATTGGGGTTATCCCCGGCCCACTAAAAGAGAACAAAAATCTCACCGCCCGCACGATCGCCTCCCCCCCTCTCGACAACTCCCTCCCCCATAGGCGCCTCCCCAAGGCCCGCCCCTCTCTCCTCCCCGCCGCCTCCTTCCCCCCCGCCCTACTCCCCGCCTCTCCTCCGACCTCAAAGGCGCCTCCCCCCTTCACCAAAGCTTTTTCTCCTCCGGAAGCGGGCAAGATCACCGGGAGGCCCAGAAGGGGTGAGTTTGTTCGTTTTCTTCCGCCTCAGGCCATATCATTGATCTTGCTTTCCTAGGCTAATTCTGATTTGGAAAAGTAGATCCCGATCAAACTTTATAGATTTGTGGTACGATGGAATTGTTTTTGCTTGAGGAGGTAATAAATCTTTCTAGAGGCCCAAAGATTCAGTCACCTTTCTAGGTATTTCAATTTCCTTTGCATTATTTGTAGAGGCCCAAAGATTCGTTCACCTTTCTAGGTATTTCAATTTCGGCTTGCATTGTTTCGAGGCCCAAAGATTCAGTTCACCTTTCTAGGTATTTCAGTTTTGCATTATTTCTAGAGGCCCAAAGATTCCACCTTTCTAGGTATTTCTTTAGTTGCATTATTTCTAGAGGCCCAAAGATCCGCCACCTTTTCTAGGTATTTGCGGCTTGCATTATTTCTAGAGGCCCAAAGATTCGCCAACTAGGTATTTCAGTTTCATTTATTATTTCTAGAGGCCCAAAGATTCGCCACCTTTCTAGGTATTTGTTTGCATTATTTCTAGAGGCCCAAAGATTCGCCACCTTTCTAGGTATTTCATTGGCTTGCATTATTTCTAGAGGCCCAAAGATTTAGTTCACCTTTCTAGGTATTTTAGCATGCTTTCATTATTTTAGAGGCCCAAAGATTAAGTTCCCCGAAGCGGCCCCTACCCATGCCGGTTTCACCTCCACTCAAGGGCCCAAGGCCAAGGGGTTCCTGGTTGGGGGCCTTCCTCCAAAGGAGATGGCTAGCTCCTCCTGGGGTGAGGGGCTCCGGCCCCTCCCTATCGTGAAGACTTCCTGATGAGTTAGCTCATTCTTTGTTTCATGAAGTGTTTTTTTATTTTTGAAGCTTGATTGACATTGTATGTTTAAGTATATTCATTTGTATGGACAAAGTAAAAATTATCATTTTTGCATGCTTGATTTGTAGATGGTTCTTATGTCAATTTGAGGGAGGAGGCCCAGAAGAGCCGCCACACCAAGAGGGTGTTGGATCCAAGGGACTTATTTTAGTCCGACAAAAATAGGGTCCAAAGTAGTCAAATGATTGAGATAGAGCATTTATTGTCAATCTAACCCCGCCATCCATACACCTCTTTGGTTTAGAGTTAGTTCGGGTTAGAATCTAACTCAACCCTCTAATCGAAGAGTTCTCTCGCTTGTTCATCGCCATCATACTTTCCCCATTCCGTGTTTTGATTCCAAAGAGGCCCTTTTTGGAAAATCAAAGAGGCCCTTAGATGGTTTAGGTCCGCCATTTTTATAAACGTGTTATGTCCAAAATTTAATGAACGTGTGTTTCCATGAAAATAATCCGTTTCATGTAGTAATTCATTGATTTATTTATTCTTCGGGGGTATGTAATTCTGAGGTCGAAATGTAAAACCGATATGCCCGAAATGCACTACACCCGATGTCTATGCCCACTCGGCTGGGAGCACGTGGAAATAGCCTAGGAGTAAATAGGAGGATAAATGCGGAAAAATATGTAGGAAGCGAAAGGGTTCAAAAGGAGACCTAAAGGATGATGCTATAGGTCGACGCACCCAACTAGTGGTACTAGACATAACTAATTTTTTCCTCAAAAAAAAGAGGCACGAGTGCCGATTCTATTCTATAAACACGAGTCCCATCTGACAACAAAGGTCGGATAGCTAGCTCTCCTCCTCGCTTTCTTTCTAATTCTAAACCGGCCGACGCCGTGGGTGGGGTGGGTTTGCTCAACCGGCCCCACCTCACAAAGGAAAACGGAACCGAATAAAATTTATATACCCTCCCTCATAAATATGTTTTTAGATACTAGTTCAAATGGAATACAACATAGATGTATGAAGACATAGTTTAGAGTGTAGATTCACCATTTTGCTCCGTATTAGTAGTCACTTGCGGAATCTTTTAGAAAGACTTATATTTGGGAACGGAGGGAGTACTATACTAATAAAACATTAAGGCCACGAGGGATGCAAAGGTTACAGGAGGCAAGAAGAAGAGATGCATCCATCGACACGCCCACCTCCTCGACCAGTAGCCGCCCACCAAACGGCGCCAAGTAAAGAGCCGGGGCGGTCGACGGGTTCAACAATGGGCCCAAAGATTCCAGCCGAAGAAGGCCAACGCTTTTTCCCCGCTGCCTTTTAGTGGCCTTTAGACGATTTCTAGACGGGGGGGTGCGGTTTCTTGCATGGCGAGGGTTTGCAGCGGGCCTCGAGGTGCACATTCTTCCTGCCTCCCACCGCAGGCCACCCGTGGCTTGAAAGAGTTTGTCACCAAGGCCGGGAGGGTGGCAGCAATGAGGAGCCCGCGCTGGGGGAACGGCGGTCGTCTGCCTTTTGACGGCGGGAACTTGCGGATGGAGTTGACCATCATGTCGCCCATGCGAGGGCGGGGTCGGGCAGGGCTCGGCCCGGCCGGGCGCTTGATGATTTGGCAAATTTCCCACTGGCCCATCGCCCCATAGGTGCTTGTGGCTTCGTCACTTGGTCTTGGATTGGAGGAGCAGTTGCAGAGACTTGGAGTAGATGGATTAGGGTGGGGCATTATATGAGAGTCCAAACTGTTGATCACATCGGTGGTCTAGCTCTTCTCCAATTAATTCCCTCATGTAATTGAGGATGCATCATTGACGCTCAACGCCCGGAACCGCTACCCTCTTCCTCCTTGGCCAACACCTATGGACCCCCACGACGAGGTGCCTATGGTGACTTAAATTTCAAGATGATAGTGTCTGCGTTGGCTCATAGGGGTGAGTTCGGTATATGAGCGCATGCCCAGACCCAAAAAAACAATGTAAATGCGGTCAAAAAGAGACTAGTCAAGATACTCAATATTGTGCACCGGAGAGGAAAACGATAGAACTAGTAGTATTTATTTATGGTGCAGATTCACCATTTTGCTCCATATGTACTCCGCCCGTGTAGTCTAGTCACTTGTTGAAATCTCTAGAAGGGCAAATATCCTTTCGTTTAGGTATACTAGCAAGTAGTTGTAGTTAGTACAATAGTGGCTCACATAGAATTTTGTCTCATGCAAGAGCCTCGCTATATTGTTCAATGTTCGCAAACGCAACGCTCGTTTGCTTTTTTCGCCTTCGAGAAGACAACAATGATGTTACTACTACGCTTTACAGGTCGAATCCATAGTGCATGTCCGCCCACCCGGAGCGGGACGGATAGCTTGTTGTAGAAGCCTCCTGTTTAAAGCAAAACCCATGGGCGAGGGAGAAGGCGTAGTAAAATCAAGCCCCTCGTTTCACGAGGACGCGACACATCATAGCACCGGCCCCACATGCTTGCCTCTAAACTTGGCGAAAGACCCAAAGGGTACAATATATTTGCTGCAACCTCTAACATTTACCCACCACAAATTAAAATATATGGCGATGCATCGCTCGATGCGAGGCCGGGAGTCCCTTTTCAAAAAAACAAATTAAAATATATATTCCGTCTTGACCAGATGAGCGCAAACTACAATCACGTGGGAAGGGCCGTAAGACTATTTTAATTTAAAAACTTCAAGACGGCCACATAGCATGGAGCCAACCCAACGATTTTAAGCTTACGCAGGCACGCCATCTAGACTACTTACACATGAAACTGCCCACGAGGCCCCGCTTGGTTTCCTTCGGAAGTCGAACAATGATGGTGTACAGACCGAGGAGTACTACAAGACCCGCCATCCGACACCGATTGAACTGTATGTCCACCCGGGGGGAGGGAGAGCGGTATAAAGCTTCTCCTATTCGCCGCCACCACGCCATGGGCGAGGGAGGGACGCCCCCTTTTGGGTAGAAGGGGCCCGAAAAGGTTAACCTGTCATAGCCAAAGGGTGCAATTGTCCCAGGAGAGGATAATCAAACTTTCGTTGATGTACGAAAGGAGGGATACATCAAAGCACCACCATATATTTCAATAATTTTGCTATGATGCATTAATTAAACACGAATTTTAGTTCTAGATACATCCATTTCCAGACAATAATTCAACGGAGGGAGAAAGAACGGGGAGATAAAATATGTGACGTAAGCTTTGTAATACCCCGCCCAAGTCGGAGATGGTTTGGCAAGGAGGGGAGATCATGCATCCCAAAATTAAACCCGGCCGTCCCAGGTCCACGCCTTTTCTCCGCCTTTGACGCCCCAAAGGTATGAGGTTCAATACCCCTCTGCCGCTGTTGAGCAAGGTAGTTTTTGATTGATTGTTGTTGGATTGATTTATGCGAAGGGAGGGCACTCTCCGGATCCCGGCCGAGCGCCGAACCAGCGGCAAGGGTAAAGGCGGTGGCTTCGGGGCGGAACACGGTGGTGGACCCCCTTTCGCCGGTGAGGGTGGAGTCCCGCACGAAGGCTGTGGGCTCACGCCACTTACCACAAGCTCGCCGATCACCGAGAGTGTGTCCGCCCTCCGCAATGCCCATGCCCGTCACGGTTAGGGCTTTCCGCCGCGCCACCACCACATCAACGCCATCCCATGCCCGCACGATCCAAGACGGCAGGTGCTCCACCAAGTGCCCCGGAGCCACGGTTTTGCTGTTCAGGAGGAGGACCGCCGCTGCTTTTTCTTTGGCGGGTTTCGACATCGGGCACGCCTATCATCGTGGTCGGTCATCCAGACAGCGGGCATCCCCACCCCCACACTTGGCCAAATGTGGGCGAACGGTTCCGGGGAGCCCAAAGGCACCACGCCAATGGAAATGGAGGGACAAGGCAAGGATCCCGCGACGCCGACCAGGAGTGACCTTCTGAGGGGCCAAGCGCCGGGCAAGCTTGTGTCCTCCACATTCAGATTGACAAGCTCACGCCCTAAATGTTTCACGTGCTTCGTTATCTTAGTAATATGCTAATATAGGATTACCTTGGTCTACTTTAGCTTAAGAAATGGTGGGTTTTGGGATGCAGCAAACTCACATCGATCAGAATTTCCAACAATGAACGGATATTTTGTGTCTGTTGAAATAAAGTTCCTTTGGGTAAAAGTACTACTTGTCATCAAAATGGATAAAAGGAGATGTATTAGACGATTTTAGTTCTAGATACGCCCTTTTATCCATTTTGATGACAAGCACCCTCCGCTCCACAATACATGCCTTCCATTTGTCAAAATATAGATGTATCTAGACATGTTTTAGTATATAGGTACATCCATGATAGAGCCAATCGGATGGTTGAGAACACTACAATGAGCTACAATGCGGTGACCCTGATGCGAGGCGGGGTTCATCCTCCTTTTCGAGAAAAACAGACAGGGTGAGAGGACGAAAAGGTGTGCACCTCTTTCTTCTGATAACGATACTAAACTCGAGTACTACAAGTTTTTGTGGGTGGCACGATGGTGCGAGAAGTCCCGAGATAGGTTTAATGCCCAAAAAGGACATAGAGCTCCCAAGGCATTCCCTCGGAACGCCCCATTAACCGAAGATATGTATAACGGGGTTATTGCACGATACCAGCATTCTCCTTTCCGTTTATTGGGAGTGGTGGAATATTTTTGTAGTTTGCAAAAGCACCTAATTAATGCTCTTGTTTTTTAAAAAATTATGTTTATCAATGCATTAATTGAATGCATGCATATAAAGTACATGCTTGGTCAATTTTCTTAATACTTGCATGCAATGATTTAATGCACCTTGAATCAACATGTGTTGGGGAACAACCAAATTGAGCCTTATAAAATGGAAAACTAAAATTTTGAGATAAGCCCTTAAAAGGAAAGGAGGAGAGAAAAGAAGACTCCATCCGGGAATAGTGCGCACTTTTGGAAAATTTTTTGAAAATTTCCACCTATATTGAATTGCAAACCTGTTCACACCGATCACAACCTAAACGGTTTCCCACTTAGGAGCGATTAGTACCACGCTATATTGAATTCCAAACCTGTTCACACCGATCACAACCTAAAGGTTTCCCACCAGAGGGATTATACTGGGTTTAAAACTAGTATGCCAAGATGATGCCATTCCTCCTCAACTCCTCATCCACAAAACAAACAAGTCATTCAAGACCTTCCCTTGCCCGCCAGGCCGGGAGTTCGGCGAGAGATTGCCACCGGAGAGGCGAGCATGGAAGGAAGCACGAGAATGTCCCCCGCCGAGAGCAGCCGACATGTCCCGCCGAACGGAAGTAGCAGAGAGGTCCCGCCGACCGGGAAGCAACACGGAGGTCCCCACGCCGATGCAGCAGATTGGTCCGCCGGCAAGCAAAGAGATGTCCCGCCCGCCACGAATGCAAAGAGATGTTCCGACCCGGCGGCCGGGAAAATTTCTGCGGCGACGATCGTTACAGCGCATGCATGGATCGCCCATAGCCGATGGATCAGATCTCCTGGCGAGGTTGCAGACGACGGAAAGCCTCGCTTGAACAGGCACGCCCATCCGCAACTAAGGGAGGGCAATGAGAGGCTCCGGCCAGCGCGACCTGCCGAGGGAGAAGATCGTCCAAGTGCGTATCAGCAGGAGGAGACCGGCCTTGTTGAAGAGGACCGGCCATCGCCAAGAAACTTATGGACGAGAATGACATGCTCCGAACGAGCGCCAAAGGCTGGTGGAGGAATCCTGGATGTTCTCAAGCAGCGCCTTGAGGACACGAAAGAGCTCATCGCAGCCGCCGCAGAGACTAGTTCCCGCGCCCGCAAGAACGATCAAGAAAGTAGAGATCGCGCCGATCCTTGTCTTCCTTCTTCTTGCCCTTGTGTATTTCGGGAATCATGTGGCTTTTTTAATTATCTTTCTAATTATGTAAGACAATTAATCGCCCTTATCTTTCGTGGAAGATCAATGTTGCAGGTGGAATGAAGAAACTCTTGTCGTGGCAATTCTCGGCTTGTCGTTCTTCTAGTTTCGCGGGCTTCCTTCAGCTTCTGGTTTCTTTGATGTAATAATCGGTTTAGGATGGATTGTGTCGCTGCCAGAAATGTTGGTTCTAGCGGATGTTGCATTTCAATCTGGCACGTAGCTTTTAGTCCTTCGTTTAGGGTCGAGTTGTGCTGAACTTCTTGTGAATTGTGGTGGTTTCAAGAATAAAATCGAAGGGCAAGCCCTTCTTGATCAAAAATAAAATCGCCCTTATATATTCATCGCCTTGCTATAAGTCGCAGAGATATAGGTCCGCCGGATCTTACATCAAGATCCGTGCTTTCAATTTTCTTTTCTCTTAAATCTCACGAGGAGACATAGCCACGATTAAACAGAGGCTCGGGCGCCATTAATGGAGACCTTGGGAGAGAGGTGGACGGCAGATGGAGGTCAAAGGGCTCCTCCCGATAAGCACACCAGGGTCTGATCGACGCCTCGACTAAATAGCTACCCGCAGGCGCCTCCTAGCTAATAAAAATGGGACGCGTATGCACGTAAATGGTACTAGTAAGTAGAACGCCCACGGTTTCAATAATACTTGTGTTTCCGATTGTAACGTGACAACACTTGTTCCAAAATGACTTTGTTGATTGTTAATGTGTGCTTCAAATCGGACTGCAAATTTATTATTACATGTTGTGCCATGTCATGGCACCAAGCCAAGTTTCATTATTTTCATGTGTTTTGGATTTACAGGAATTAAAAACTAAGTTTCTCAATGTTTCCAACCCAGCCACACGCCTGAATTTTGAATTTCATTCCCATTTCTTGCATGGAACCTAGAAATTTACCCGAGGACACACATGTGATTTTTCAACCAACTTTGGTGCAATCGGAACATGTGCTTGTATTTCAAATTTGAATTATGCACACAAAGGTGACAGCCTCCGAGAACCAAGCCTTCTTGAGAGAAGCTCTGATTTGCAAGAAGCTTATACCAAAATTTGTTCCTTATTCGCCATTTTTTTTACCACGGCATGGTACTACCATGACATGACACCATGCCAAGTTTCATGATTTTAAAACCAAGTTTTCAATGTTCTAGACCAGCCACGATGCCCAGATGTTTGAATCTTATTCTCTTTTTGCATGGGAGTAGAAATTCACCCGAGGACACAAATGTGATTTTTCAACCAACTTTGGTCACGGGAGCAGTGCTTGTAGTTCAAATTTGAATTATGCACATTAAATGACCAAAAACTCAATTAATGTGTAAATAAGGCCAAACGGGGAATAATTCCAAAATTTAACATGGCACTCATGTAGTTCTATGTTGCCTTGTAAATAAACTCAAGGGGGACAACGATATCGTTTCAGACTAAAGGTGACACGCTCCTCTCGTAACCACGAGCCTTCTTGAGAGAAGCTTCGTTTGCAAGAAGCTTATACCAAAATCTGTTCCTATTCGCCATTTTTTTACCACAACATGGTAGTACCATGACATGACATCCATGCCAAGTTTCATGATTTTCAGACGTGTTTTGATTTACAAGAATTTTAAAACCAAGTTTTCAATGTTCTCGCGAGCCACGATGCCCGATGTTTTAATTTTATTCTCATTTCTTGCATGGGACCTAGAAATTCACCCAGGACACAAATGTGATTTTTCAACCAACTTTGGTGCACGAGAGCATGTGCTTGTAGTTCAAATTTGACTTATGCCATTAAATGACCAAAACTCAATTAATGTATAAAAACCAAACGAACCCTTAATTCCAAAATTTAACATGGCACTAATGTAGTTCTATGTTGCCTTTGTTAAGAAACCAAGGGGGGGGCGATATCGCTTCACACTCAAAGGTGGCACGCCCTCTTAGAACCACAGCCCAAATCGCCCAATTTTTACCACAACATGTTAGTGCCATGACATGACACCATGCCAAGTTTCATGATTTAATGAGTTTTGGATTTACAGAATTTAAAACTAAGTTTCTGATGTTCTCCAGAAATCATGACGAGATGTTTGAATTTCATTCTCATTTTTCCATGGGACCTAGAAATTCAACCAAGGACACACATGTGATTTTTCAACCCACTTTGGTGCACCGGAGCATGTGCATGCAATTCATATTTAGATTATGCACATTAAAAGTCCGAAACTCAATTAATGTATAAAAGGCCAAATGAACCC
>JAHIAM010015211.1:0-22542 GCA_021605205.1 Aegilops longissima | reverse complement strand
CTCGTGATTTGCGTGGTTTTGAAGGTGGTGGCATGTCTCCGGATCAAAAGCCCATGAATTGACTCGATCCTCATGATTAGTAGAACAAGAAACAAAATCCAAAATAATGTTCCTATAACTACTAGGATGGTGGTAAACGCCACAAGAAGCAAATATCAATGTCTTACAAGTTCTACCATGCAAGAAAGGTGATCGGCAACCGTGTAAGTAACTAATATTGAGTAAAGCGATTGTGGGAGCGACGATACACTGTAGAAATATGTGGAGTGGGTTGGCTATATATGGTAGCAAAAGATTAGCAATAATCAATTCAAAGATGCAATGTTGAATAAACGCCAACGAAGATCGGGGGTCCTAGGCTAGACCGACTAGAGACGCGAGCCTAGAACACTAATGAGGTCACGGCATAGCACAACTAGCATCAATGAAGGATACTAAGTAGCTCTTGACAGCAAGATATAAGTGAAGATCACAACGGCAAGGAAGATAATGATGAAAACAACCGCCAAGGTGACATACAACAACTCTCTCTCCAACTTTCCTCTTGAAAAGTTTGAGCCAATTTTCTGATAAATTCTTTCAAAGAATGCTACTAACTCAAGCTTTCCAATGCAAAAAGAATCACCAATTCGAGTTGATATGAGGAGTCAAAGAATTCTAAATCGCTGAAAAATTGGAACAAGCTGTTTCACGAACTTCAGAGGGCAAAACACCTATTTAGAAGCCGATTTTGAGGTGTCAAATATTGAACTAGCTTCTGCAACTATTTAGATGCCTCGTCTCTAGCTTTAATTCGAGTACCACGGAGTCAAACGGACTTCAGATGAGGAAGATATGCCTGTTTTACTGAACAGTGCACAAAACAGATTCCAATCCGAATTCAGCTACGAGATTGAGTCTAGATAGATCCGAACTTTGTTTTTTTTCTTCTTTTTTTCTCACACTTATTTTTTTCTTTTTCTTTCTTTTTTTCTCTGACTTTTTTTCTTTATTTTTTTCTCCTTTTCCAAGACAAACCGGATAAGATGCATTGGATCAAGGAAGATGTGAATAACCTCAACGATGATTATGAAATGAAAGTGCTAGCACGGATGGAAATTAATGGATGGGATGGTGGACAGGGAAGGATAATGATGCAGCGCGTGACTAATGTGAACAGAACTCAAACTCTAAAGGACTAGACTCTAAGACCAAAGAACTAGACACGATGCAACCGAAATTCAACAAAGCAAAACCCTAAAAAGATTATGCAAAGGCTCGATTGGTTCGGATATGATGAACTAACCCTAATTTTTTGTGGCTTTTTCGTGGACTTTAGGTATGAAGAATGACTCATCTAATCCATTAAAACTGAAAATCTCACCGAGCAACCTGAAAATCGATACCACTTGATAGAGGCGAGGTGTCCCGATCTTCGATGAGATAATAACTATCGATTTGGTGGAGACGATTTGACGATCCGACTACAAACGAACGACGCTTTTTAGCAATCGCTAAACCAATCTCCCGAGGTTACCGACGATGCCAAGCACATCACCGACCAACGGAGGTCTATTCCGCACGCAATCAAGAACAAGCAAGAATATGATAATGCAATCTGAATATTGCGAATATATATGAAGTATTGATAAACGGGGATCCGTAAGCGGTCTTGGCCTGGTCGTTGGACACAAACGGCAATAAGTTGCAATGGCTAACTTTTAACTAAACAAATCCCAAGGAAAAGCTACTAGATGGATCTACTTATATAGGAGCAAGGGGTGGCGGCCAAGGAGGTGGAGGACGTCCCAAGGCAGCCTAAAACTAACCCTAGGTCGTACAAGGCCAATGGGCCCAAGCGGAGGTGACGTAACACCTTTGGACTTGTAGTTTGACCTGATTCTGCTGCAGATCAGATTGTTTCGTCTATAACTCAACGCCCGGACGGATTTTAAGGTGATTCCAATTGGGTTGGAAAATGCACGAAATCTATTTTCCAACAAAAAAGAATCAACCAATTTGGAGTCCGATGAAAAAGTTATAGACGTTTTGAGTCAGGTATGTTCTGCGAGTCCGAATCTGAGTCCAACGTGAGAGACTTGGACTCTATCTTCTCTTGGGCCAAAAGTGACGGAGAGAACTTTTGAACAGCAGGTAAACATCTCTTTCTCCCTTATCTTCATATGTGGATTGTACAAATGTCCCATACACCTGCAATTAGACATGGCACAAAAGTTTGTGAAGTATTTTTGTCCCGGATAACATAAATATATTATTGAATAGTTTGCACTAGAAATCACCGAGAAATATGCATGTATGCAATATTTTGGTCTCATCCAAGGTAGTCATGTCCTCATCAAATTGCTCCGCTCACCACCACCACCACCGCCCTAACGCACTCTTACTACAACAACAAGGACTACCTCCACATCGGAAACAGCCTCCGCCGAAGCTTCCTGTCCCACTTCAGCCCGCTGCTGGTGCTGCTTTGATACTTCGTTTCCAGCGGTGGGGAGGATGATTATGTAGAGATTACGAGGATGAGGTTGATCAACATCAGAACCACGCGCAACCACCAGACCACAACCACCGTGTCGCCCACATGCAAATAATGGCAATGTTCGCTCCCTTCAGTACTAGATCATGACCATCTCCCTAAACTGAAATTGAATATTCCACCATTTGAAGGTAGATATGTTCCTGATATATATCTTACTTGGGAGTTAGAAACTAACAACGATTTACATGTTTACAATATCCCGAGGAGAGACGGTTCCGCCGCTGTTTGTGCTTTCACTAGCTTTGCATGTGTTTGGTGGTCTGAACATTGTAGATTATATCCTGTTCCAGCTACTTGGGCTGCTTTGAAAACTGCTATGCGACTGGGTTCCACCATATTATCAACGTGAATTACTTCAAAAATTGCAGCGCTTTAAGACAAGGAAAAATTCGTAGAAGAATATTATCAGAATTACAAACCGGCTTGATTAGATGGGTATTGTTGAGGAGAATGAATATGCTTGCAACGCTTTCCGGGTGGATTAAATAGAGAGATTCACCATTCTAGACTACAAGGATTATAATAATATCACCGATTATTCCATCTTGCTTGTAAAGTTGAACCAAGTGGTGATCGATGCAGCGCGGCGCAACTAACTTTTCGCAGGTCAACCTTCATCATGGACACCACGCGGGCCATCTACTTTCACACGCTCTACTACACCGGCACTTCCGCCGGCGCCACCCCAACCGGGATAAAAAAGCAACCCACCACTATCCGCCAAGAGTACACCTGGGCCTTCACAGAGCTCTTCTTCTTCCATGGGCCAAAGGGCACACAAGGATATTATTTGTCGTTTGGGAAGAGGACATTTTATGAGAGAATGCCAATCTCAGGGTGATGATTGCTACCGAGGATGGTGGGTATGAGTCTGCTAGTGACTATGATGAAGAGATTGGCTCTTATTACACATGAAGAACACGGGGAGATGATTCGATCATGAGACGAATACATGGCTGTCAAGATGCCGATTGGAAATGTTTAGTTGCTCAACGTGTTTTGAGGTGCAGGTTACAAAGCTGAGCAAAATCAGAATAACTTGTTCCATACAAAGGGAGTTGTGAAGGAACGCCTCTAAGGCCATCATAGATGGAGGGAGCTGCAACAACTTGGTTAGATGGATATGGTGGAGGTTTTTCTCACCACAAGACCACATCCACATGCTTACTACATCCAATGGTTCAACAAATGCAAGGTTAAGGTAACACGACGTTCGTGTGTATTTTAGTATTCTACATATGCTGATTATGTTGATTGTGATGTGGTACCTATGCAAGCATGTTCCTTATTACTTGGTAGACCATGGCAATTTGATAAAAATTTCTGTACACCATGGTAGAAACAATCAAGATACCTTGTTCACAAGGATAAAAATATTACTTTGCTTCCTATGACTGATTCCATTTTGAAAGATGATATTAATAGAGCTAATAAAGCAAAAACAGGAGAAAAATAGGAGTGAAAATCAGATTGTTAAAAAGAATTTGAGCAAAAAAAGTTAATAATAAACCATCTAATGTTGCTTTGAAATTAAACTGAAAAGTGCATGTTTATTTGCCACCAAATCTGATATTGATGAGCTAGATTCTAGCAAATCTGTTTGCTATGCTTTTGTGTGCAAAGAGGCATTATTTTCATTAGAGGACGGCCTCCCCCACAACCAGAGTTCGCCACTGCCTTCCCACAAGACGGCCACCGGATTACCACCTATTCGAGGGATTGAGCATCAAATTGACTTAACCTTGCATCGCTACCCAACCGCCACCATACCGACTCAATCCAAAGGAGACGAAGGAGATTATGCGCAAGCAAGGAGCTGCTCGATAAAGGTTATATACGAATCTCTTTAGTCCTTGTGCTGTTCCTATTATACTAGTTCCTAAAAAGGATGATGAGGACATCAATACCATTGTTACACCCACAGCCCCTGCTATACATATCGGACCAATTAATAGAGCTCCGCACGCCAATTGAATTATCGTTTGCTTTTGATAACGATTCCAATGTTCATTGAGAATATGATGCTTTAAATTGGATACATTTGTTTTGCTTACAAATGAAGGGCCTACCATGGACAAGAAAGATGAACCTGGAGCAAGTTCAAGCATGGAGATGTTGGATGCGAAGGAGAACAAGAACGGAGTTACAAGTGATGATTCCAGGACTTTGAAGCCACCCTAATGAGTGCATGAGGCCTTGGACGAAATATACAAGATGCCACTTCATAATATTCGTCCATAGGCTATTCTAGGTGTCTACCTTATTATTGGGCCAGGCCCATGTAATTTCGAAATACTTAAGTATAGGCTGTTTTTAGAGTCCGTATGTGGGGAACAAGAGTTAGGGTTGATTTTGACCCTCCACCAAGGGCCACGAAATTCTCTTCCTCCATATATACAGCCCTTAGGGCACCCGCTTAGACCTGGGGTTTTGTTTAGATTAAAAGTTCGCCATATGCAACTTCGCATTTCGCTTGTGTTCAACGACTGCAAAAGCCCGAACCCCACCTTGATCAATAAAGCTTTCATCTTATATTCGAATATCCAATTGCAATCTCCTTGCTTGTTCTTCGCTTGTTCGCAGGAAATGCACCTCGTGGTCGTTGATCGGTTCGGTCAATAACCCTCCTGAGTTGGTTTAGCGATTAAGGCCGACGCCCCCGCTAGTTCGGATCACAAAGTCGACTTCCCAAAGCTAAACCAACATCTCATCGAAAGACGGACACCTTAGCCTCTATCAAGTCTTTGTTGTGGTTTACTTTGACGATATTCTTGTTTTAGCAAAACCATGAAAGAGCACAACAATCATGTAAAATCGTGTTGCAAACTCTTCGAAGGAAAGTCTTTATGCGAACTTGAAAAATGCACTTTTGGAGTTGAAAAGTGGTTTTCGGTTTTGTTGTTTCCCAAAGGGTGTCCATGTTGATGAATCTAAAATTGAAGCAATCAAAACTTGGCCCAACCCACCAATTTGCAAAAAGTGCGGTTTTTTGGTTTTGGGGTTTTATCGCCTTTGGGAAAGATTTTAGCACAATTGCTTCCTTTGCATGCTTTGAGCAAGAAGAATACTCCCTTTGTTTGGGGAACTTTGCAATCAACCGCTTTGATGAGCTCCCAAGTCTTTGCTTACTCATGTCCATTCTTGCTTTGAATTTTGACAAAACTTTTGAGGTTCATTGTGATGCAAGTGGTAAATTGGCGGAGTTTTGATGCAAGAAAACGAGCCATTGCTTATTTTAGTGAAAAACCTCCTGCTCAACTTAATTATCCCATCTATGACAAAGAATTGTATGCTTTAGTGCGGTGCTACATGTTTGGGAACATTACCTTAGACCTCATGAGTTTGTCATCCATACCGATCATGAAACACTTAAGTACCTCAAAGGTCAAAACTGTTAAACAAGCCCAAAATGGAGTGAATTCATTGAATCTTTTCCTTATGTGATAAAGTACATTAAGGGTAAAGAAAATGTAGTTGCCGGGCGCTTTCACGATATCCATGCTTGTCACCCAACTTGAGTTGAATGTTATTGGTTTTAGCATATAAAAGACTTGTATGAGCATGATCCATCTTTTGCTTTTATGCTAAGTGTTTGACGACACGCCTTGGGAACAATATCACATCAAGGATGGTTATCTTATGAGAGCTAACAAACTTTGCATTCCCTTAGTCTTCTCTTCGCTTGCTCCTTTTGCAAGAGGTTCATGGAGGCGGACTCATGGGACACTTTGGACGCCAAGACATTCGCCACGCCTCCAACAACTACTTTTGGCCCAAGATGTTCCACCGCCTCACGCTTCACCAACCGATTATACATGTCCAAAGCTAAGTCTAAAGCTCAATCTCATGGTCTTTAAATGCCCTTCCTATCCCATATCAACCATGGGAAGACATTAGTATGGATTTTGTACTTGGTTTACCTAGGACTCAAAATGGCAAGGACCTTGTTTGTTGTTGGATAGATTTTTTGGCACATTTCATTCCTTGAACAAGATAGACGATGCTTCACATGTTGCACATCTCTTTGTAGGGAAATCTTAACCCATGGCCATCAAAGACAATCGCCTTCGATCGTGATGTCAAGTTTTTTTTGTTACGGACCCAAATTGGTTGATTCTTTTTTGTTGGAAAATTGATGAGGACATGACTACCTTTGATGAGAACCAAAATATTGCATACATGCATATTTTCAGGGATTTCTAGTGCAAACTATTCAATAATATATTTATGTTATCCAAAAAAAATACTTCACATACTTTTGTGTTTTGTCTAATTGCAGGTGTATGGGACATTTGTACAATCCACATATGAAGATAAGGGAGAAAGAGATGTTTACCTGCTGTTCAAAAAGTTCTCCCACGTCACTTTTGGCCCAAGAGAAGATAGAGTCCAAGTCTCTCACGTTCGACCAGATTCGGACCGCAGACATACCTTGACTCAAAACGTCTATAACTTTTTCATACGGACTCCAAATTGGTTGATTATTTTTTGTTGGAAAATAGATTTCGTGCATTTTCCAACCCAATTGAATCACCTTAAAATCCGTCCGGAGCGTTGAGTTATAGACGAAACAATCTGATGCTGTAGCAGAATCCGAGTCAAACTACAAGTCCAAAGGTGTTACGCCACCTCCGCTTGGGCCCATTGGCCTTGTACGACCTAGGGTTAGTTTTAGGCTGCCTTGGGACGTCCTCCCACCTTTGGCCGCCACCCCTTGTTATATAAGTAGATCCATCTAGTAGCTTTTTTTGGGATTTGTTTAGTTAAAAGTTAGCCATTGCAACTTCGTACTTTGTTTGTGTCCAACGACGACCAAGACCGCTTACGGATCCCCACCATTATCAATACTTCATATTTTCGCAATATTCAGATTGCTTTATCATATTCTTGCTTGTTCTTCGATTGCTTGCAGGAATAGACCCGTGGTCGGTTGATCGTGCTCCAGCGTTAATAACCTCCCTGAGTTGGTTTAGCGATAGCTAAGGCAACGCGGCACGCTTGTAGTCGGATCGCCAAAGTCGCTCCATCAAATCGATAGTTATCATCTCATCGAAAGATCGACACCTCGCCTATCAAAAATAGATTTCGGCATTTTTCCAACCCAATTGGAATCACCTTAAAACCGGTCCGGAGCGTTGAGTTATGGACAAACCATCTGGTGCTGCAGCAGAATCTGAGTCAAACTACAAGTCCAAAGGTGTTACGCCACCTCCACTTGGGCCCATTGGCCTTGTACGACCTAGGGTTAGTTTTAGGCTGCCTTGGGACGCCCCTCCCACCTCCTTGGCCGCCACCCCTTGCTCCCATATAAGTAGATCCATCTAGTAGCTTTTTCCTTGGGATTTGTTTAGAAAAGGTTAGATTGTGATGTAGGGCGGAACCCATGTGGACGATTCTTTCATTTGGAGAGAATCCCCACGAGGAAACACAAGAACACGCGAAGAACAAGAGGGAAAAAGGGAAAGAGAGAAAATCACTCAACCGACATGAAATCAATCACACAATAGATCGATGAACACATAGGGGCAAAGATTCAAGAACAAAAAGGTAAAGATACAAGAGTAGCCGTTTTTCTCCGAGAGGAGGTCTTGATGGGTCCACCCTAGGAGGGAGTCTTGAATCCGTTGGGAATCTTCCTCCAGAGGTCCCGATCTCCGAGGAGAAGTAGCCAATGGATGAGCAAAGCTCCACACAAATATGAGCCAATCCTTTAACCCTAACTAGGAGATGGAGGGTCCTATTTATAGTCTTAGTGCAAATGGAGGTCAAAACGAAGGGTAATGGACTTTAGCCCGAGTGCATCGGACGTCTGGAAGGCGCCACGTCCGGAGGTTTCGAAGGTCCGGCCCGGAAGACGTCGGACGTCCGTAGGTTCTTCCCAAAGGCTTGCCGTCCAGCGGACCGGCCGTCTGGGCCGGAGGGTCCGACGCCCGGGCCGCCCGTCTGTAGTTCCGGCTGGAGGTCGAGTCCGACGTCCGGCCAGCCCGGCCGTCCGTAGGTTTGATTCGGTGATGGCCCGGACGTCCCGGAGGGCGCTTGACGTCCGTGTCTCGGGAATCGCTTTGGTCCGGGAGTGGTCGACGTCTGTGTCTAGAGCTTCAACCTGCATCCTTCTTCCTCTTCGACATACTTGGGGTCCTCGCCGTTTTGGTTTTGCAAGTAGTAGATCCTTGGTTCCCCATGTATCCGAACACATAGAGTTTTTAATGAGGTAAGCCATGTTTCATGGGTAGAGATAAGAAGTTCGGAGGGAAATTCACCACTTGGGCTCCTTTGTCATGGGTCCGGTTGGGTTGAGGGAGATTAGGCATCCATGAGGGGGATGCCCCATCATCTCCCCTTGGGAGAGATCCCACCTCGGATCAAAAACTTCATCTCCATGGAAAGGTGCAAGGTCCCGACGTTGAAGAAATTGCCGACGTTGTACTTGTCTCGGGTATGTCGATCTTGTAAGCATTGTCGCGGAATAGCACCTTGAAAGGTCCGCCGGCCCGAGGGAGAAGTTTGAATGCTTTTTGGGGAAGCGGTCTCAGGGGTGTAGCCACACTAGATCACCAATGTTGAAGACGATGGGATGTTTGTTGGCATTGAGCTTTTTGCTTGGCGTTGTACTTGGCGCCAATTGTGTGCCTTGTATCTTCGGCATCTTCTTGATGTAGTTTGCTGCTCACTTGCATCCATGTTGGGCGCTTCGGAGGGGAGTGGTAGAATGTCCAATGGGGACAACGGGTTGAAACCAGACGGCCTCAAGGGGACTTGCCGTAGTATTGTGTCTTGCAATTGTAGGCGACCCGGGATGGGTAGACATGCTTCCCATTCCTTGATGTTCTTCTTGATCAAGACAAAAGTAGAGTGGATAGTGTGGTTGTCACCTCCCTTGGCGCTTTTGAGGATGGTATGCCGAGGAGAACAAGAGCTTGATTCCGAGCCCATAGGGTCTTCCAAAAGTAACTCAAGAACTTGACGCCACGATCGGAGATGATTGTCTTTGGTATGCCATGGAGGCGCAAGATTTCTACAAAAGAGATTTGCAACATGTGAAGCATCCCTATCTTGTTGCAAGGTATGAAATGTGCCATCTTAGAAAATCTATCCAAACAACAAAGACGAATCCTTGCCATTTTGAGTCCTAGGCAAACCAAGTACAAAATCCATACTAATGTCTTCCCATGGTTGATATGGGATAGGAAGAGGCATGTAAAGACCATGAGATTGAGCTTAGACTTAGCTTTGCCACATGTATAGCATCGGGTTGGGAAGGTTGAACGTCATAACATCTTGGGCCAAAAGTAGTTGGGAGCTGGGAATGTCTTGTCGCGCCCAAAGTGTCCCATGAGTCCGCTCCATGAGCCTCTTGCAAAAGTAGCAAACGAAGAGAAGACCGGAATGCAAAGTTTGTTAGCTCTCATAAGATAACCATCCTTGATGTAATATTGTTCCCAAGACGAAAGGGCCAAGCACTTAGCATAAGGCTAAGCAAAAGATGGATCATGCTCATACAAGTCTTTTATATGCTCAAACCAATGACATTCAACCAAGTTGAGGACAAGCATGCATATGCGTGAAAGCGCTGTCGGCAACTACATTCTCTTTACCCTTAATGTACTTGATCACATAAGGAAAAGATTCAATGAATTCACCCATTTGGCATGACGCTTGTTTAATTTAGTTTGACCTTTGAGGTACTTTGTTGCTTTCATGATCCGATGAGGACATCAATACCATTGTTACACCCCAGCCCCTATCGCTACATATACCGGACCAATTACTAGAGCCAAGACGCCAATTAAATTATCGGTACTTTCGCTTGGTAATGATTCTAATGTTCATGAGAATATGATGCCGCTTAAATTGGATACATTTGTTTTGCTTACAAATGAAGGCCCTAGCTTGGAGAAGGATGGACATTGAGCAAGAACAAGCATGGAGATAATGCCATGCAAGGAGAACAAGAACGGAGTTACAAGTGATGATTCCAGGACTTTGAAGCCACCCTAATGAGTGCATGAGGCCTTGGACGAAATATACAAGATGCCACTTCATAATATTCGCCCATAGGCTATTCTAGGTGCTAACACACCTTATTATTGGGCCAGGCCCATGTAATTTGAAATACTTAAGTATAGGCTGTTTTAGAGTCCGATTGTGGGGAAACAAGAGTTAGGGTTGATTTCGACCCTCCACCAAGGGCCACGAAATTCCTCTTCCTCCATATATACAGCCCTTAGGGCACCGCTTAGACCTTGGGTTTTGTTTAGATTAAAAGTTCGCCATAGCTGCAACTTCCTGCAATTTCGCTTGTGTTCAACCACTGCACTAAGGCCCAGTAACCCCACCTTGATCAATAAAGCTTTCATCTTATATTCGCAATATCCAGATTGCAATCTCAGTTTTTGCTTGTTCCTTGTCGAGGAAATGCACTCGTGGTCGTTGATCGTGTTCCTCCGGGTCAATAACCTCCGGAGTTGGTTTAGCGAACCAAGGCGCCGACGCCCTCAAGCTCAGTAGTCGGATCCAAAGTCGATTTCCTCCAAAGCGAAAAACCACATCTCATCGAAAGAAGGGACACCTTTGCCTCTATCAAGTGGTATCAGATTTTCAAAGGTTTCCTTGAGATTTTACTTTTTCATAGATTAGATCGAGTCTGTTTTCATAACCTAAAGTCCACAAAAAGCCACAAAAAATTAGGGTTAGTTCATCATATCCGAACCAACTGAGCCATTGCATAATCTTTTTAGGGTTTTTGCTTTGTTGAATTTGGCGGTTGCATCCCGTGTCAAGTTCTGGTCTTAGAGTCTAGTCTTTAGAGTTTTGAGTTCCGGTCATAAGTTGTCACGCCGCCGCACCATCATCATCGCCTTGTCATCTACCACCATTGCTTATCCGCCACCGCCTCAATTGATCCATATACCACCACCAACCGATCCATATACCACCACCGCTACCATATACCACCACCGCTGTCATATACCACCACCATATATCCACCACCAATCCGAAGTTCTTCTATATTAGGTTTGTTTTAGATCCATCTAGTTTCCGATTCGGTTTCCTGCCGAGTAGGTCCGGAAACCACCTCCGTTTAGGCCCAAAATTTTCCGAAAACGCACTTGTAAAAAATTTTCCGCTATCCTATTTTAGGTGTTTCTAAGTGTATTGAGACAACACAATAGAAAGTTTTTTTGACCCGTTTCGCTTTTTGGGTCCCGGCAAAAAAAAAAATTTTGGTCGAAAAATTTCGGCCCATCCCGCGGGCTTGACCTGGAAGAGTTTTGAGACACTCGCCATTATAGTGATTTTTCCAAAAAAAAAAAGAGCAGCAAAAAAAACAGGAAAAAAAAAAGGAGCGAAAAAAATTCCAGAGTGTGCTTTTCCGTTGTTTCCGGCAGGCCAAATTTTGTTAGTGTTCTAGGCTCGGCCTCTAGACCTTCAGCCTAGGACCAGACAAGACTGCCGTTGAGTGTTTATTCAACTTTGCATCTCCGAATTGATTATTGCTAACCTTTTTTTTTACCATATTATAAGCCTTCCCACTCCACATACATCTACATCGGGCGCTTGACTCTCCCCGTAATCGCTTCATCCCTTTGAGAGTTTTGACTACATCGGTTGCCATCACCGCCTCACGGGTAAAAGTAAGAATTTGAGATTTGCCCGACGGATTTGTGATCGCCCACCACCCACCACCACCACTTCCTAGTAGTCCGTCAATCATATTCTTGTGTGTTTCTATTGTCAACCATGGCAGGATCAAGCCATTTGACCGACCGGGAGAACATGACAAACAAAGCGCTACATGATAAGTTTCAAAAAATGATGAGGGGCAGGTGGACGAAAAGCAAATAGATTTGAAGAGGCCATGGGAAGATAGATGGCATTGAGAAGGCGTCAAAAAGCTCGATATCAAGTTTAATGAATTGCTCCGGCCTACCACCACCACCACCGGCTGCAACCTAACGCCCTCTACTACAACAACACCGGACCACCTCCACATCGCAAAACAGCCCCCCGGCTTGGTCCTCTTCAACCGCCAAGCTGCCGGTGTCATTTGATACTTCAGGGTTCCCCGCCCAAGGGGAGGATGATTATTGAGAGCTTAAGGATGAGGGGTTGATCAACCGAACCACGCAACCACCCACACCACAACCACCGGTCGCCCACATGCAAATAATGGCGATGGGTTGGCTCCCTTCGGTACGAGATCATGACCATCTCCCTAAACTGAAATTGAATATTCCACCATTTGAGGGTAGATATGTTCCTTATATATCTTACTTGGGAATTAGAAACTGAACAACCATTTACATGTTTACAATATCCTGGGAGAGACGTGTTCCGCTGTGTTTGTGCTTTCACTAGCTTTGCATGTGTTTGTGGTCCAACATTGTAGATTATATCCCGTTCCAGCTACTTGGGCTGCTTTTGAAAACTGCTATGCGATCCGGTTTCCATATTATCAACGTGAATTACTTCAAAATTGCAGCGCTTAAGACAAGGAAAAAATTCGTAGAAGAATATTATCGGAATTACAAACCGGCTTGATTAGATGTGGTATTGTTGAGGAGAATGAAGCTATGTTTGCACGCTTTCGGGTGGATTAAATAGAGAGATTCAAACCATTCTAGACTACAAGGATTATAATAATATCACCGATTATTCCATCTTGCTTGTAAAGTGAACGTGAAGTGCAGGATCGAAGGCTGCCCGACTAACTTTTCTGCGGTCGACCTTCATCATGGACACCACGGCATCATCTACCCACACGCTCTATTACACCCCCCCGGGCTGCCACCTCCAACCGTGATACAAGAAAGGGCACAACCAACTATCCGCCAAGAGCACACCCTTGGGCCTTCACAGAGCTCTTCTTCTTCCATGGCGCCAACAAAGGCAAAAGGATATTATTTGTCGGTTTAAGGGAAGAGGACATTTTACAGAGAATGCCAATCTCAGCGGGATGATTGCTAACGAGGATGGTGGGTATGAGTCTTAGTGACTATGATGAAGAGACTTTGGCCTTATTACACATGAAGAACACGGTGGAGATGATTCTGATCTTGAGACGCAATACATGGCTGTCAAGATGCCGACAATGAATGTTTAGTTGCTCAACGTGTTTTGAGGTGGGGGTTTAGCCCCATTGCTTGTTGTTCTTGGTGCAACGCCCAAGAATCAAGAGGTGGCTTTTGGTGACGATGAGGACATGTCGTTGCCTTGCCGATGAAGAGTTGGGTTAGAAGAACTTGGCCTATCCATCATTCCAATCAAGATGTGAGTGGTAGAACCGAAAAGAACTTATACCAATGTACCTTTGACCAATATTGAAAATGAATCAAGTTCACTCAAATGCGGACAATGAAATAGCACTTTGGTACCGATTTTGCTTGGTTTCACACCTACACAAATAAAAGCTTGTGGGGAGCTCTGTTAGGATGGTGGCACAAAATTTGATGCAATTGTAAGTGAGACTCAATAAAGTTGGAAAGGATTACAAATTTGCAAATGTAACAAGTAGACCAATAGCAAAATATGGTACACAAACACATGAATAGATAATATGGGGTTATGCAACCAAGGATGAGCCAAAATTGGAATTCACCAAGATGCTCTTGGCACAACACTAGAGAGACGCTAGCACGATTGCACAATAGGTGATACGGACTTGTGCAAACCTACTAAGCAAAAATGCAACTACTTCTATCCCAAGGATGCTATATGTATTTGGTGTGTTGATCCAAGATGATCAATATGACAATCTTAATGTTTGATGATGCTATGGTTCTTGCCATAAGCTTTTTGCTTATCTTTTTCTTTGCTTAAAAGTTTGATTGGCTTTTCTCTTTTGAGCTCTTTTTCATGCAAAACTTCAAACCAAGATAGCAATTGTGTATGGGATGATGAGGACATCAATACCATTGTTACACCCACAGCCCCTGCTGCTATACATACGACCACTATGAGCTCCGACGCCAATTGAATTATTGACTTTTGTTTCTTGGAACATTCTAATGTTCATGAGAATATGATGCTTAAATTGGATACATTTGTTTTGCTTACAAATGAAGGGCCTACCATGGACAAGAAAGATGAACCTTGGAGCAAGTTCAACATGGAGATGTTGGCATGCAAGGGGAACAAGAACGGAGTTACAAGTGATGATTCCAGGACTTTGAAGCCACCCTAATGAGTGATGAGGCCTTGGACGAAATATACAAGATGCCACTTCATAATATTCGTCCATAGGCTATTCTAGGTGCTGCGTCACCTTATTATTGGGCCAGGCCCATGTAATTTGGAAATACTTAATATAGGCTGTTTTAGAGTCCGATGTGTGGGGAACAAGAGTTAGGGTTGATTTCGACCCTCCACCAAGGGCCACGAAATTCCCCTTCCTCCATATATACAGTTCCCGCTTAGACCTTGGGTTTTGTTTAGATTAAAAGTTCGCCATAGCGCAACTTCCATTTCGCTTGTGTTCAACGACTGCAAAAGGGCCACAGAACCCCACCTTGATCAATAAAGCTTTCATCTTATATTCCAATATCCAGATTGCAATCCGTTTGCTTGTTCTTCGCTTGCTCGCAGGAACAGCCCTCGTGGTCGCGTTGATCGTGTTCCGGGTCAATAACCTCGAAGTTGGTTTAGCGAATTAAGGCGCCGACGCCCCGACGCTCAGAGTCGGATCGGCCAAGGTCGACCTACGTAAACGATAGCCACCATCTCATCGAAACATCGGGACACCTTTGCCTCTATCAAGTGGTTATCGATTTTCAGGTTGCTTTGGAGATTTTACAGTTTTGAGATTAGATCGAGTCTGTTCTTCATACCTAAAGTCCAAAAAAAGCCACAAAAATTAGGGTTAGTTCATCATATCCGAACCAATCTGAGCCTTTGCATAATCTTTTTAGGGTTTTGTTTGTTGAATTTGGCGGTTTTTGCATCGCCCTAGTTGCTGGTCTTAGCGCCTTAGTCTTTTAGAGTTTCGAAGTTTCGGTCATAAGTTGTCACGCCACCGCACCATCATCATCGCCCTGCCACCTACCATCACCGCTTCAATCCGGATCCATATACCACCACCAACCGGTCCAATACCACCACCCCATCCATATCCATATACTACCACCGCCCACCACCGCCGCCATATACCACCACCATATATCCCCACCAATCCGAAGTTCCTTGCATATTAGGGTTTTTTAGATCCATCTAGTTTCCGATTCGTGTTTCTGCCGGAGTAGGTTTCAAAAAAAAAGAGTCCTGAAACCACCCCCTTAGGGCCCAAAATTTTCCAAAACGTTTGTCAAAAAAAAATTTTGGCTATCCTATTTTTAGGTGTTTCTAATGGATTGAGACAACAAGATAGAAAGTTTTGACCTTTTGGGTCCGGCAAATAAAAAAAAAAATATTTGGTCAAAAAATTTCGGTCCATCCCCGCCGCTTTGACCTCAAGAGTTTTGAGACACTATTATAGTGATTTTTCAAAAAAAAAAAAAGAGCCCAAAAAAAAAAAAGGGCAAAAAAAAAAAAGGAAAAAAAATTCCAGAGTGTGCTTTTCCCTTGTTTACGCAGCCCGTGATTTTGTTAGTGTTCTAGGCTCGCCTCTAGCACGGTTCCAGCCTTAGACCAAAGACAAGCATCAAGTGAGCGCTTATTCAACTTTGCATCTCCGAATTGATTATTGCTAACCTTTTTTTTTACCATATTATAAGCCTTCCAGCCCACATACATCTACATCATGCTTGACTCTCCCCGGTAATCGCTTCATCCAAGCTTTGAGAGTTTTGACTACATCGTTTATCACCATCCGCCGGTAAGAAACCGTAAGACTTTGAGATTTGCCCGACGGATTTGGACCGCCCACCACACCATCACCACCACTTCCTAGTAGTCTGTCAATCATATTCTTGTGTGTTTCTATTGTCGCTAACCATGGCAGGATCCAAGTTCGAAAGACCGACCGGGAGAACATGACAAACAAAGCGCCACATGATAAGTTTCAACAAATGATGAGGGGCGGTGGATCATGAAAAATATATTTAAGAGGCCATGGAGAAGATAGATGGATTGAGAAGGCGTCAAACGGCTCGATATCAAGTTTAATGAATTGCTCAAGGCCTACCACCACCACCACCGCTGCACCTAACGCACCTCTACTACAACAACACGGACTACCTCCACATCGCAAACAGCCCCCGCCGAAGCTTCCTGTCCCTCTTCACCGGCCAAGCTGTCGGTGCCCTTGTTGATACTGGGGTCCCCGCCCTGAAGCGGGGAGGATGATTATGTGAGAGCTTACGAGGATGAGGTTGATCAACATCAACCACGAACCACCAGACCACAACCACCGTGTCGTCCACATGCAAATAATGGCGATTTTCCCCCTTCAGTACTGAGATCATGACCATCTCCCTAAACTGAAATTGAATATTCCACCATTTGAGGGTAGATATGTTCCCGATATATATTTACTTGGGAATTAGAAACTGAACAACGATTTACATGTTTACAATATCCCGAGGAGAGACGGTTCCTGCTGCTGTTTGTGCTTTCACTAGCTTTGCATGTGTTTGGTGGTCAACATTGTAGATTATATCCTGTTCCAGCTATTGGGCTGCTTTGAAAACTGCTATGCGCATTTCAAGGTTCCACCATATTATCAACGTGAATTACTTCAAAAATTGCAGGCTTTAAGACAAGGAAAAATTCGTAGAAGAATATTATCGGAATTACAAACCGCTTTTGATGTGGTATTGTTGAGGAGAATGAAGCTATGCTTGCACGTTTTCCGGGTGGATTAAATAGAGAGATTCGGACCATTCTAGACTACAAGGATTATAATAATATCACCGATTATTCCATCTTGCTTGTAAAGCTGAACGTGAAGGGATCGAAGGCCTTGGCGCCGGACTAACTTTTTCCAGGTCGACCTTCATCATGGAAACACCACGGCATCATCTACTTCCACACGCTCTACTACACCGGCACCTGGCCGGGCTGCCACCTCCAACCGGGATACAAGAAAGGGCCAACAACCACCACTATCCGCCAAGAGTACACCGGCTACCAGTAGCTCTTCTTCTTCCATGGCGCCAACAAAGGCACACAAGGATATTATTTTGTCATTGTAAGGGAAGAGGACATTTTGAGAGAATGCCAATCTCAAAGCAGGATGATTGCTACCGAGGATGGTGGGTATGAGTCCTAGTGACTATGATGAAGAGACTTTGCCTTATTACACATGAAGAACACGGGGAGATGATTCCGATCTTGAGACGCAATACATGGTCACCAAGATGCCGAAGGTATGAATGTTTAGTTGCTCAACGGTTTTGAGGTGCAAAGGACAAGTCGGAAAGCAAAATCAGAGGCATAACTTGTTCCATACTAAGGGAGTTGTGAAGGAACGCTCTATTCGGCCATCATAGATGGAGGGAGCTGCAACAACTTGGTTAGCATGGATATGGTGGAGAAGCTTTCTCACCACAAGACCACATCCACATCCTTTACATCCAATGGTTCAACAAAATTGCAAGGTTAAGGTAACAACCGCTCGGTGCATTTTAGTATCTCTACATATGCGATTATGTTGATTGTGATGTGGTACCTATGCAAGCATGTTCCTTATTACTTGGTAGACCATGGCAATTTGATAAAAATTTGTACACCATGGTAGAAACAATCAGTATACTTTGTTCACAAGGATAAAATATTACTTTGCTTCCTATGACTCCGATTCCATTTTGAAAGATGATATTAATAGAGCTAATAAAGCAAAACAGGAGAAAAATAAGAGGAAAATCAGATTGTGGAAAAGAATTTGAGCAACAAATGAAGTTTAATAAACCATCTAATGTTGCTTCGAAATTAAACCAAAAGTGCATGTTTATTTGCCACCAAATCTGATATTGATGAGCTAGATTCTAGCAAATCTGTTTGCTATGCTTTTTGTGCAAAGAGGCATTATTTTCATTCGAGGACGTGTTTTCCTTCTTTGCCCCTCGCTGTCACCAACATTTTGCAGGAGTTCCCGACGTTTTCCCACAAGACGGCCACCGTGATAGAGGCAAAGGTGTCCTATGTTTCAAGGAGATGGTGGCTATCGCTTCGGGAGTCGACTTGACGATCCGACCACGATCGGGAGACGCCGGCCTTAGCAATCGCTAAACCAACTTCCGAGGGTTATCACCACGGAGCACGATCAACTCACCAACTTGCTTCCGAGCAAACGAAGAACAAGCAAGAAACTGAGATTGCAACTGGATATTTAATATAAGATGAAAGCTTTATTGATCAAGGGGGGTTCCGGTGACCTTTTGTCTGGTCGTTGAACACAAACAACACGGGTTGGCATGGTTTAACTTTTAATCTAAAAAAACCTTTGTCTAAACGGTGCCCTAAGGGCTGTTTGGAGGAAGAGGGGGTTTCTGGTTTGGTGGAGGGGTCCAAATCAACCCTAACTCTTGTTTCCAACATAATACTTTAAAACAGCCTATACTTAAGTATTTTGAAATTACATGGGCCTGGCCCAAAATAAGGGAGCACCTAGAATAGCCTCGGGACCACATTTATGAAGTAGCATCTGTATATTTCGTCCAAGGGTTCATGCACCCATTATGGTGGCTTCAAAGTCCCGAAATCATCACTTGTAACTCCGTTTGTTCCCATGATGGCATTATCTCCATGCTTGTTCTTGCTCCAATGTCCATCCTTCTGTTAGGGCCTTCATTTGTAAGCAAAACAAATGTATCCAATTTAGGCAATCATATTCTCATGAACATTAGAATCATTACCAAGAAACCAAAAGTAATTTAATTGAATTGGCCCTAGTAATTGGTCCAAGATATGTAGCAAGAGGGGCTGTGGGGTAACAATGGTATTGATGTCCTCATCAACCGGATTACCACCTATTCGAGGGATTGAGCATCAAATTGATTAATTCCCCATCGCTACCCAACCGGCACCATACCGCACTAATCCAGAGGAGACAAGGAGATTATGCCCAAGTGAACCTCGGAAAAGGTTATATACGCGAATCTCTTAGTCCTTGTGTTGTTCCTATTATACTAGTGCCTAAAAAGGATGGTATCGTGTGTTGATTG
The DNA here is from genome assembly GCA_021605205.1 of Aegilops longissima. Classification (NCBI taxonomy): domain Eukaryota; kingdom Viridiplantae; phylum Streptophyta; class Magnoliopsida; order Poales; family Poaceae; genus Aegilops; species Aegilops longissima. Next base: position 2,904 of record JAHIAM010015211.1, on the reverse strand, counting down.
TAGAGGCATTAATAATATTACTATTCGTTATCGCCATCCTATTCCTAGGCTAGATGATATGCTTGATGAATTGAGTGGTTCTACAATATTCTCCAAAGTTGATTTATGAGTGGATACCATCAAATTGATGAAATTGGGAGATGAATGGAAAACAGCATTTAAAACTAAGTTTGGATTATATGAGTGGTTAGTCATGCCTTTTGGGTTAACTAATGCACCTAGTACTTTCATGAGATTAATGAACAAGTTTTACGTGCTTTCATTGGACGATTTGTGGTAGTTTACTTTGATGATATACTGATTTATAGCAAATCTTGGAAGAACATTTGGAACATTTACGGTGTTTTTAATGCTCTACGTGATGCACGCTTGTTTGGTAACCTTGGGAAGTGCACCTTTGCACCGAGGTATCTTTTCTTGGCTATGTTGTTACTCCAGGGAATTGAAGTTGATAGAGCCAAGATTGAAGCTATTGAGAGTTGGCCGCAGCCCAAACGGTCACACAAGTGAGGAGTTTTCTTGGACTCGCTGGTTTCTATAGGCGTTTAGAGAGACTTTAGCACCATTGCTGCACCTCTCAATGAGCTTACAAAGAAGGATGTGCCTTTTGTTTGGGGTACCGCAGGAAGAAGCCTTCACGGTATTGAAAGATAAGTTGACACATGCCCTTTACTCCAACTTCCTGATTTTAATAAGACTTTTGAGCTTGAATGTGATGCTAGTGGAATTGGATTAGAGGTGTGTTATTACAAGATGGCAAACCTGTTGCATACTTTTCGAAAAATTGAGGGCCTAGTCTGAACTATTCTACTTATGACAAAGAATTATATGCTCTTGTTCGGACTTTAGAGACATGGCAACATTATTTATGGCCCAAAGAATTTGTTATACATTCGATCATGAATCTTTGAAACATATTAAAAGTCAAGCTAAACTGAATCGTAGACATGCTAAATGGGTTGAATTCATTGAGACTTTCCCTTATGTCATTAAACACAAGAAGGGAAGAAAATGTTATTGCCGATGCTTTGTCTCGTCGATATACTATGCTTTCACAACTTGACTTCAAAATATTTGGTTTGGAGACCATCAAAGATCAATATGTGCATGATGTTGATTTTAAAGATGTAATGCAGAATTGTCAAGAGGGAAGAACATGGAACAAGTTCGTTATTAATGATGGTTTTGTGTCTAACAAGCTATGCATTCCGCTAGCCTGCTCGCTTTTGTTGTTGCGGAGGCGATGGAGGAGGATTAATGGGACACTTTGGCCAAGAAGACGGAGGATATACTTACACATTTTTTGGCCAAAGATGAGACGGGATGTTGAGCCTTTGTAGCGCCGCCGCACTACATGTCAAAAGCTAAGTCACACTCAATCCTCATGGTTTATATATGCCTTTGCCGCGCCTAGTGTTCCTTGGGAGGATATTCTATGGACTTTGTTTTAGGTTTACCTCGAACAAAGAAGGAGGGATAGCATATTTGTTGTCGTGGATAGATTCTAAAATGGCACACTTTATACCATGTCATAAAAGCGATGATGCGTTAATGTTGCTGATTTGTTCTTTCGTGAAATTATTCGCTTGCATGGTGTGCCAAATACTATTGTTTCAGATCGTGATACTAAATTTCTTAGCCACTTTTGGAGATGTTTATGGGCTGTTGGGACTAAACCGCTATTTAGTACTACTTGTCACCCCCAAACCGATGGATAAAACAAGTAGTCAATAGAACATTGTCTACTATGCTTAGGGCTGTTTTGAAGAATAATAAAAAATGTGGAAGAATGCTTGCCTCATATTGAATTTGCTTATAATCGCTCATTGCATTCTACTACTAAGATGTGCCCTTTGAAATTGTGTATGGCTTCCTTCCTCGCGCACCTATTGATTTGTTGCCTCTTCCATCTTCGGAGAAGGTTAATTTTGATGCTAAAGAACGGTTGAATTGATTTTAAAATGCATGAGTTAACTAAGGAAAACATTGAGCGATGAATGCTAAATATAAACTTGTCGGAGATAAGGGTAGAAAAATGTTGTCTTTGCACCGGAGATCTTGTTTGGTTACATTTATGTAAGGATAGGTTTCCTAATTTTGCAAATCAAAGCTAATGCCACGTGCGATGGTCCATTTAATGTTAGAGAAAATAAATGATAATGCATATAAACTTGAGTTGCCCGCAGATTTTGGGGTTAGTCCCACTTTTAATATTGCAGATTTGAAGCCTTATTTGGGTGAGGAAGATGAGCTCCCGAGGACCACTTCATTTCAAGAAGGGAGGATGATGAGGACATCAATACCATTGTTACACCCACAGCCCCTGCTATACATACGGACCAATTACTCGAGCTCCACGCCAATTGAATTATCGTACTTTCGCTTCTTGGTAACGATTCTAATGTTCATGAGAATATGATGTGCTAAATTGGATACATTTGTTTTGCTTACAAATGAAGGGCCTACCATGGACAAGAAAGATGAACCTTGGAGCAAGTTCAAGCATGGAGATGTTGGCATGCAAGGGGAACAAGAACGGAGTTACAAGTGATGATTCCAGGACTTGAAGCCACCCTAATGAGTGCATGAGGCCTTGGACGAATATACAAGATGCCACTTCATAATATTCGTCCATAGGCTATTCTAGGTGCTCCACCTATTATTGGGCCAGCCCATGTAATTTCGAAATACTTAAGTATAGGCTGTTTTAGAGTCCGATTGTGGGGAAACAAGAGTTAGGGTTGATTTCGACCCTCCACCAAGGGCCACGAAATTCCTCTTCCTCCATATATACAGCCCTTAGGGCCCCGCTAGACCTTTGGGTTTTGTTTAGATTAAAAGTTCGCCATAGCTGCAACTTCCGATTGCTTGTGTTCAACGACTGCAAAAGGCGCCACGAACCCC
>JAHIAM010015208.1:0-15023 GCA_021605205.1 Aegilops longissima | reverse complement strand
CATGAACTACTAATTGATAGAACAAAACCACCCATAAGCCAAAAAGGATAAAATATGATGGCACCCATGTAAACATGGTGTTATATTACAGATTCATACATGGCAGAACAACGACAGTAGGCATGTTGGTGAGCTTGAACCACTCACCACAGAGCAATACATGGCATGGCAAGGCAACTCACAGTAAGAAGACATGGCATAGAAGCTATACATGGCAAGAACAACATCATAGCATACACGGATCAACTACAACAACCTTGGCAAAATTGAATAACATGTAAACAACCGCCAGAAACATTTTATAGCAAAAGTAGAGCTCGATTGACTCAAGCTATGGCACTCCATAATTGCAAACAAGGGCATGGATGGATAGAGAATAACCATATGTTCAAAACATCCTTACTGAAGTATCTCAAAATAAGCATGGATCTCTGTAGCATCAAGTTAACATGGCATAAAAATATCAGAAAACAGGCTGAAATCAGCAACATCATGAAGCCTAGTTTGCATGCTTGTGCTAGTCACCACAGAGATCACAAAATACATGGCATACACCCCTGTAAAGATGGCATGGCATATTACAAAACACATGTAGGACTCAAGTTCATAGGGTGCACACATCAATCATGGCAAAATGACAAAAGTGCATGTTCGATAAGAATCAAACTAACATCACATAGCCCTCTTCTAACAGCATTTCGGCATCAAGATGAGCTCAAATGAAAATGATGCAATGAGATGAAATGATCTACTCTTCGAGGCTAACAATTGACATATTACACGCATCAAACGGAGCAATATGCGAGAGTTATGGCACGATGAAAATGCATGAAAATGTCACGATTCGGGACTTAGTGGATTTCACCCCGGAGAAAGTCAACGGCACGGTTTCGAAGTTCGCGGAGCTGGCTTGGATCTCGCCGAACTGAGGCCGAGGAGGACGCCGAGGGGAGATCGGCGGGCGGCGCGGGCGGCGACCGGAGGCGGCGGGCGGGATCAGGCGGCGCCGGGCGGAGCTGGCGCGCCGCCGGAGGACGGCGGGCAGCGGCGGCGAGGCCGGCCAGGCGGCTGGGCGCGGAGGCGCTGGGCGCTGGGAGGAGGCGGCGACGAGCGGCCGGGCGGAGGGGCTGGCGGGGAGGTTCAGGGCGCGCTGGGAGGCCGAAGCACGGAGGCGCTGGCGCGCCGGGCGGGCCGGGCGGCAGGTCGCCGCGGGCGGAGGTGGGCGGCGGGACGGGCTCGGGCGGCGCGGGCGGATGGCCGCGGCCCGGATGGTTTCGGCGCTGGCGGCGAGGAAGGCCTGGCGCCCACGTGGCGCGGAGGGAGGAGGGGCGGCGGCGCTGGTGTCGCCGGATTGGTCCGGCGACGGGCTGGCGGATTTGTCCGCGCGGGCGGACGCGTCGGCGCGCGAGGAGGAAAATGCTAGGGTTTGGGGATTCATCCGCAAAAATGGAGGGGAGGACTAATTTATAGGTAGAGGAGCTAGGAGAGTCCAAATGAGGTGCGGTTCGCCACGCGATCGTGATCGAACGACCGAGAGCATGGAGGAGTTTGGTGGTTTTGGGCCACTTTGAAAGGTGTTGGGCTGCACACAAAGAGGGCTTATGGTTACCTGTAACTGCTGAGTACCAAACGACTTCCAAATGATCCAACTTGACAAAGCGGTTCACTCGTGCTATACCAAGGTCGCTGACAAACCTCGTCCATTCCGAGACCGCTTAACACCCGCACATGAAAAGAGGTAAAGGGCGCGGAGACATAGGAGTGCCGGATTGCAAAACGGACAACGGGAAAATGCTCGGATGCATGAGACGTAACACGATGCAAAATGAAATGACATGATGACATGATATGAAATGCATATGATGACATGGCAAAGTGCAACACGCAAGCAAATGACATGGCAACGACGAATAATCGCGACACCGGCGATCGAATCCGGGCGCAAACACCTCCACTAACAAGAGATCTCGCCCCGAGATCTTAGGACCGAGACGAAGGGAAAAGGAAGATGGAAACAAGAACTCAAGAGAGAATCAAAGAATCGAGAGCACTCGAGAAGAAGAGATGACGACGAATGACGAGAATCAAAGCTCACGGAATCGTAGACTATGAAAGAACTCTCTAACCGGAGGGTTAGAATGAGAAAAGAAACGATAAACCGAAAGGATTTAGGCAGCACAACCGTTGAACAAGGAAAGAATAGAACATGAGCTTCGAAGATGGAATGACACTTGATGAGATAAACAATGCAATGCCTCCTAAGAATTGAAAGAATTGAATGAAAAGAACTTAGAAGGAAGGATTGAACGGAGTTGTTGAAAAATCACCAACAAAAGAATAAGATTGTTGTGAACTTATGGATAACCTCTCAAAATTATGAGGTGATAACCAACCACAAGCGTAAAAGATTAAATAGCTGAGAAGAACGAAGAAATGCAAAACTCCACTTCAAAAGAATACGGAGATTTAATTGCACTTCGAGATGCAAGAAGAAAAGGTACTTGAATTCCCCAAAAGAATCTTGATGAACACTTGAAGAATGAATTAAATCATGAAGAACCACCATGAAGAACTCCGCAATAAAGGATGATAAGATAGAATGAAGGAAGAAAGAATAAGATGAGCATGCGATGAATTAGATGGAGGTTCCATGAAATTGCCGAGGAAATTTGAACTCCGAAAAGAAAAGATGAAAACACTTGAACTAGAATTTTTCATTAAACAAACTCAAGGAAGGGATTAATCACTTGATGAAATAAGAATAAGATTTATTGTATGCTTATCCTTCATCAAATTAAATTGATGACAAGCAATGGATTTTGCATACTACTTATTCTTCTTTGAAAAGGATTGAGAAGTGACATTCGCAAAACTTGAGAAGGTCTTCATAAACCACCGGGATTGAAAGAAGGAATGGATTAATATGATAATCAAAGAAAAGAATCTTGACTAACCACCGAAGAATGAAAATGAACGAAGAGAAGAGAACTAATCCGGAAAGAATTAGAAACCACGAAGATACTTGAGGGAAAATTTGAGACAAGAGAACAAAGAGATCGCGAACTGATTGATTAATTTTGAATGAAGCACCGAAGAATATTGAGATGAACGGTTGAAAACTTGGAACGAAGAAATATTCCAAAGATGACGTCCTGATGATCGAGACGGAAAACAACTCCTGAAATACTCCGGATGGATGAAAAGAATTTGCATGACTGAAAACAATTAGATAGGATAACATCGAAGCTAGCACCATGAATCTCCGGAGAACGGACAAGATTTAGGGAAAACTCTACTTCAATCTTCAAATGATGACGAAACACCACCAAAATTAATGAGATACTCCGAAGAAAGAAAACAGAGAGGTTGAGTCAACAATGAAATGGTTTGAAATCGATCTTGAAAAGGCATGGACGATGAAATTATTCTTAGTCACACTTCAAAAGGATTTGAGAATAGCTCCGAAATTAGAAGAGTCGTAAGATCCTCGAAAAGACCTGGGTTAGGGCCCACAAGAGAAAAACACCGCTGAAAAGGATTATTGAAGAGATAGATGATGCAACGGAACGATTGAAATATTTGAATAGGTGACAACTCCAATTAATTAACATAGACGAATCTCCCGAGATGACTTGAGCACTCCAAGGATAAACCGCAGAGGCGAACGAGCAAGGGAAAACATTTGAGCGAGGAAAAGAATATGATCAACCCAAAAAAATTGAATTGAGTGCACCGGAAAAGAAAGGGATGAAGAATGACAACAAGACGAGAATTCACCGTTGAAATAATTGAGGGAAGACCAAGAGGTTCCACATGAATGAAATTGATGGTCGGAAAAACTCAACTCCGGAAGAAAAAGGTGGAGGGCGGAAAACAAAGGTAACTTAGAAGGGGAAATCGATTAATGTCTTGAAGAGAAAACACCGTTGAAATCATTGAGAAGAGAGAGCAAAACTTCACACGAGTAGGAAGATACGATCATGGACTCGTTCCAGAGGAAGAAGGGAGGGCGGTGGAAAAACAAGGACAACTTCGACAAGGAAAACAATGACATCGGAGGAAGAACTGAGGATTGAACTTGGCAAAGATGAAGAGAGTCGAGTCAACTTGACGAGAAATGCACCGACAAAAGAGGATGGACAACTCACGACACTAACCACGGATCCTAAAGAAAAATTTTGAACGGAAGAGGAGTAATTCAAAACACCCACGCCAAGATTCCTCACCGAGCATTTAAGGCTGAGGAGTAAAAAGAAATCTCATCCGATATAACTAGACTCCAAATTTTTTTCTAGACTCAACATCGCCAAACTACACGATCAATCAAGGGGCCTTGGTCGGTCGAGGCTCGATATTAACTTGAACACGCTTAATATGCACCCTATCCAAAAGGAACTCAAGGTCCCACCAAGGATAGACCCGATATTGAAACGCTTTTGCAAGGTGGATATCATTACATCAACATTACATAATAGATGGGGATACATACATAAGGCACAAATGCCACAAGAATACATCAACCATATACAAGATCAACATCCACTACGATGAAACATAAATGTAAACTCAAACGACATCCACCTGCTAGCCCAGGCTGCCGACCGAACCTATCCCCGATCAAGAAGAAGGTAAGAAGAACTCCAATACAAGCAAACATCGCCTCACGCCAAGATCATCCAAACCTGTACCGCAATTGGTGGTGTAGTAATCGGAGCCACGAGGACTCAGAATCCCATTACCATGGGTATCAAGACTAGCAAAGCTTAATGGGAAAGGAAGGGATAAAGTGGTGAGGTTGCAGCAGCGCTAAGCAATATGGTGGCTAACCAACGCAAATGAGAGAGAGAAGAGAAACAAAGGAACGGTCCCAACTAGTAATGATCAAAAGTGATCCTGAACTCCTACTTACGCCGACATAACCCGAAACCGTGTTCTCCTCTCGATCAACCCCAAAAGAGACACTAACGGTTACGCATAACTTGGTGTATTTTAGAAGAGTTTGCTTCAAGTTTACTACAACCGGATATTAACAAATTCCCATCCGCCACATAACCACGCACGGCTTCAAAGTTTATACCGCAGGGTGTCCCAACTTAGCCCATGATAAGCTCTCGCGATCAACGAAGGATATTCTTCCCCGAAGACCCGATCAGCCTCGAATCCTGCCACAAGACATTTCGACAAAGAATAAAACAAGACCAGAAAGCCGCCTGGATGTGCCGACAAACCCGGATAGGAGCTGCACATATCTCGTCTAACGGACACCGGATAGGTCACCACGAGTAAAACCAAGCCTCGAGTTGCCCTGGTGGCCCCAGCTGCCTGCTTTGACCAACACTTGAAGGAGCACGCCCGGGGCTAAATAAAGATGACCCTGCCCGGAAACCCAAGGGAAAAAGGGCATAGGTGAGGCAAATGGTAAAACCAATGTTGGGCCTTGCGGAGGAGTCTTATTCAAAGCGAATCCAAGGGGGTCCCATAAATCACCCACCGTTAGGGACGCAAAATCCGGAACATAACACCGATATGACGGAAACTAGGGCGGCAAGAGTGGAACAAAACACTGCATAAGGCCGAGCCTTCCACCCTTTACCAAGTATATAGATGCATTAATTAAATAAGATATATTGTGATATCCAACAAGTAAAACATGTTCCAACAAGGAACAACATCTCCATGTTCCAACAAGGAACAAACTTCATCTTCACCGCAACTAACAACGCTATAAGAGGGGCTGAGCAAAGGCACATAGCCAAACAATGTTTGCTAGGAAGGTGAAAAGGTTAGAGGCGACATGGCAATTTGGGAGGCTTGAGCAGAAGGATAGGTAGCGCATAGCGAAAGAACGGCAACTAGCATAGCAATGATAGTAGTGAGATCAGAGGGAAGGTCATCTTATTCTCAAATCCCGCAAGGAAGAAGAACGAGTCCATGAAGAAGATGAACTGATGAAGTTTAACCAAGCGTAGACTTAACCTAATCCTCACGATCGAAACGAAACGGGAACTAATAAGAAGAAGCACACAACATAGTAAACACACCACACATGAACAAGACATGATGCACAACAAGCATGATGCATGACAAAGCTAGATGAAGCTACTCATGGCAAGATGATGCATACCAGAGCAACACATCAAAGCAAGTTTAAATGAGGCCGAACAACATATAACAATTCTTGAAGTCCTCATATGCAAATTTCTCGAAATTGGTCCAGATCTGAATAAACCTTATGTTCAAGTTGTTAAACAGCAAGTTAAGATGCACCACGCATGATGATCTACACGAAATTCTAGTCAAGTTACATATAAAGTTCATTAGATTCGGAGCTACGACCTAGAAGATATGAGCAAAACCAGTTAAACATGGCATTGATGCAAAATGCATACAAACATCAAGCAAACACCTCAAAACAAGGATGCACATGATAATATGAAACTACATGCAAAATCAAGCAAGTTTCATATAGAGCACACTCAAAACGGAGCAACGGTTCAACACATACACACTATACAAGTCATAGCAACAATCTGTCCAAAACAAAGAAGTCAGGCATATTGTAAGCATCAAAACAACATGCTACATCACCTCAACGTAATAACAAAAGGCATGGGCATGATGTACAGTGTAAAGCATTACAAAACATGAACACTGAGCTATCTCCGTAAATCACTAGAACATGCTCAAAACACATGGCAAGATTGTACATAACAGTCAGATTTGCATGAGCGTAAATAACGTCAAAGTTGCAATGTTTAGAGCTATCAAACAACATGTTACAGGAACTTATCATGGCAAACAAAGGCATGGCATGAATCTACTAAATGCATAGAACAAAAGTCCTTAGTGACCATAAGCCAAAAAGGATCAGAAGATATGATGGCACCCATGTAAACATGGCAAGTTATATTACAGATTCATACATGGCAGAACAATAATAAGTAGGCATGTTGGTGAGCTTGAACCACTCACCACAGAGCAATATATGGCATGGCAAGGCAACCTCACAAGAAGAAGACATGGTATAGAAGCTATACATGGCAAGAACAACATCATAGCATGCAAGGATCAACTATAAACAACCTTGGCAAAATTGAATAACATGTAAACAATCTGCCAGAAACATTTTATAGCAAAAGTAGAGCCTGATTGACTCAAGCTATGGCACTCCATAATTGCAAACAAGGGCATGGATGGATAGAGACAAGACATATATAACAAAACATCCTCACTGAAGTATCTCAAAATAAGCATGGATCTCTCAGTAGCATCAAGTTAACATGGCATAAAAATATCAAGAGAATGGGGTCAAATCAGCAACATCATGAAGCCTAGTTTGCATGCTTGTGCTAGTCACCACAGAGATCACAAAATACATGGTATACACCCTGTAAAGATGGCATGGCATATTACAAAACACATGTAGGACTCAAGTTCATAGGATGCACACATCAATCATGGCGGCAAAAATGACAAAAGTGCATGTCTCGACAAGAATCAAACTAACATCACATAGCACTCTTCTAACAGCATTTCGGCATCAAGATGAGCTCAAATGAAAATGATGCAATGAGATGAAATGATCTACTCTTCGAGGCGAACATTTTGACATATTACACACTTAAAACGGAGCACGGATGCAGAGCGGCAAGATGAAAATGCATGAAAAAATGACAGAAAAGGACTTAGTGGCCGGAAGGGGAAAGTCAACCTCCGCGGCATCGCGACGAGGCAGGCTGGATCGGGGCTCGCGGAGTTCGAGGAGGGGCGGAGGAGGCCGGGGACGGAGGGGAACGCGGGCATCGCAGGGTCGGAGGGAGGCGAGGGGCGGCGCGGGCGACGGCGATGGCCGGCTGGTCGGGCGCCTGCCAACAGGCGGGCGATGCGGCTCAAGGCGGCGATCGGGCGAGGCAAGGCGAATAGCCGGGCGGCGAGGCTGGATGCCAGGAGGGCGGCGGAGCCGCCGGGCGACGGCGCGGGCGGCACTGAGGCGGCGATCAAGGGGCGGGCGAGGCGGCCGGGCGGCGGAGTCGCCGGGCGGGCGGAGGTGGGCGGGACGCTGGTCGGGCGGGGCGGCGCGGAGCGGGCCCGCTGGCCTCGATGGGTTCCGAGGCCGCGCGGCGGAGAGGAAGCGCGCAGCGCCACGGGCGCGCAAGGGAGTGGAGGAGGGGCAGCGCGTAGGTGTCGCTCGGGATTGGTCCGGCGACGGGTCGGCGGACGTGTCCGGCGCGGGCGACGCGTTCCCGGGCGCGAGGAGGAAAAACTGCTAGGGTTTGGGGATTCATCCGCAAAAATGGAGGGGAGGACTAATTTATAGGTAGGAGGAGCTAGGAAAGTCCAAATGAGGTGCGGAGCTGCCACGCGATCGTGATCGAACGACCGAGAGCATGGAGGGGAGTTTGGTGGGTTTTGGGCCACTTTGAAAGGGGTGTTGGGCTGCACACAAAGAGGGCTTTATGTTACCTGCTAACTGCTGAGTACCAAACGACCTCCAAATGATCCGAAACTTGACAAAGCGGTTCACCGGTGATATACCAAGGCCGCTTGCAAACCTCGTCCATTCCAAGACCGCTTAACACCCGCACATGAAAAGAGGTAAAAGGGCGCCGGAGACATAGGAGTGCCGGAGTGCAAAACGGACAACGGGAAAATGCTCGGATGCATGAGACTAACACGATGCAAAACGAAATGTACATGATGACATGATATGAAATGCATATGATGACATGGCAAAGTGCAACACGCAAGCAAATGACATGGCAACGACGGCGTAATAATCGCGTACACCGGGCGATCGAATCGGTATGCGCCCAACACTCTCCACTAATAAGAGATCTCGCCTCGAGATCTTAGGACCGAGACGAAGGGAAAAGGAAGATGCTAAACAAGAACTCAAGAGTAGAATCAAAGAATCGAGAGCACTCGAGAAGAAGAGATGAGCGACAGAATGACGAGAATCGAAAGCTCACGGAATCAGCTAGACTATGAACAACCTCGCTCTAACCGGAGGGTTAGAATGAGAAAAGAAACGGATAACACCGAAAGGATTTAGGCAGCACACCGCTGAACAAGGAAAGAATAGAACATGAGCTTCAGAAGATGGAATGACACTTGATGAGATAAACAACGCAATGCTCCTAAGAATTGAAAGAATTGAATGAAAAGAACTTAGAAGGAAGGATTGAACGGAGTTGTTGAAAAATCACCAAAAAGAATAAGATTGTTGTGAACTTATGGATAACCTCTCAAAATTATGAGGTGATAACCAACCACAAGCGAAAAGATTAAATAGCTGAGAAGAACGAAGAAATGCAAAACCCACTTCAAAAGAATACGGAGATTTAATTGCACTTCGAGATGCAAGAAGAAAAGGTACTTGAATTCTCCAAAAGAATCTTGATGAACACTTGAAGAGTGAATTAAATCATGAAGAACCACCATGAAGAACTCCGAATCAAGGATGATAAGATAGAATGAAGGAAGAAAGAATAAGATGAGCATGCGATGAATTAGATGGAGGATTCCAACTAAATGGCCGAGGAAATTTGAACTCCGAAAAGAAAAGATGAAAACACTTGAACTAGAATTTCTTCATTACAACAAACTCCGAGGAAGGATTAATCACTTTGATGAAATAAGAATAAGATTTATTGTATGCTTATCCTTCATCAAATTAAATTGATGACAAGCAATGGATTTTGCATACTACTTATTCTTCTTGAAAAGGATTGAGAAGTGACATGTCGCAAACTTGAGAAGGTCTTCATAAACCACCTAGGATTGAAAGAAGGAATGGATTAATATGATAATCAAAGAAAAGAATCTTGGACTAACCACCGTAAGAATGAAAATGAACGAAGAGAAGAGAACTAATCACGGAAAGAATTAGAAACCACGAAGATACTTGAGGGAAAATTTGAGACAAGAGAACGAAGAGATCGCGAACTGATTGACGAATTCTTGAACGAGCAATCAAAGAATATTGAGATGAACGAAGTGAAAACTTGGAACGAAGAAATATACCGAAAAGATGACGTCCGGATGATCGAGACGAAAACAACTCCTGAAATACTCCGGATGGATGAAAAGAATTTGCATGACTAAAACAATTAGATAGGATAACATCGAAGCTAGCACCATGAATCTCCGGAGAACGGACAAGATTTAGGAAAACTCTACTTCAATCTTCAAATGATGACGAGAAACACCACCAAAATTAATGAGATACTCCGAAGAAAGAAAACAGAGAGGTTGAGTCAACAATGAAATGGTTTGAAATCGATCTTGAAAAGGCATGTGACTCGATGAAATTATTCTTACGCCACACTTCAAAAGGATTTGAGAATAGCTCCGAAATTAGAAGAGTCGTAAGATCCTAGGAAAAGACCTGTGGGTTATGGGCCCATCAAGAGAAAAACACCATTGAAAAGGATTATTGAAGAGATAGATGATGCATCGGAACGATTGAAATATTTGAATAGGGTGACAACCTTGAATTAATTCAACACGCATTTAATCTCCCGAGATGACTTGAGCACTCCGAAGGATAAACCTGAGAGGCGAACGAGCAAGGGGAAAACATTTGAGCTGAGGAAAAGAATATGATCAACCCAAAAAAAGTTGAATTGAGTGCACCGAAAAGAAAGGGATGAAGAATGACGAACAAGACGAGAATTCACCGTTGAAATAATTGAGGGAAGATCAAGAGGTTCCACATGAATGAAATTGATGGTCGGAAAACTCGAACTCCGGGAAGAAAAAGGGTGGAGGGCGGAAAACAAAGGTAACTTAGAAGGGGAAATCGCTGAATGTCTTGAAGAGAAAACACCAGTTGAAATCATTGAGAAGAGAGAGCAAAACTTCACACGAGTAGGAAGCATACTGATCATGGACTCCGGTTCCGAGAGGAAGAAGGAGGGCGGTGGGAAAAACAAGGACAACTTCGGACAAGGAAAACAATGACGCTGAGGAAGAACCTGAGGATTGAACTTGGCAAAGATGAAGAGAGTCGAGTCAACTTGACGAGAAATGCACCGACAAAAGAGGATGGACAACTCACGACACTAACCACGTGATCCTAAAGAAAAATTTGAACGGGAAGAGGAGTAATTCAAAACACCTATGTCAAGATTCCTCACCGAGCGATTTAAGGGCTGAGGAGTAAAAAGAAATCCTACTCCGATATAACTAGACTCCAAATTTTTTTCTAGACTCGACATCGGCCAAACTACACGATCAATCAAGGGGGCTCCTAAGGTCGGTCGAGGCTCGATACTAACTTGAACACGCCTAATATGCTAATTCTATCCAAAAGGAACTCAAGGTCCCACCAAGGATAGACCCGATATTGAAACGCTTTTGCAAGGTGGATATCATTACATCAACATTACATAATAGATGGGGATATCATACATAAGGCACAAATGCCACAAGAATACATCAACGCATATACAAGATCAACATCCCACTACGATAAAACATAAACGTAAACTCAAACGACATCCACCTCGCTAGCCCAGTGCCGCCGACCGAACCTATCCCCGATCAAGAAGAAGCGTAAGAAGAACTCCAATACAAGCAAACATCGCCTCACGCTAAGATCATCTCAAACCTGTACCGCAACTGGTGGTGTAGTAATCAGGAGCCACGAGGACTCAAAGAATCCCATTACCATGGGTATCAAGACTAGCAAAGCTTAATGGGAAAGGAAGGGATAAAGTGGTGAGGTTGCAGCAGCTGCTAAGCATATATGGTGGCTAACCAACGCAAATGAGAGCGAGAAGAGAAACAAAGGAACGGTCGTCAACTAGTAATGATCAAGAAGTGATCCTGAACTCCTACTTACGCCGACATAACCCGTAAACCGTGTTCTCCTCTCGATCAACCCCAAAAGAGACACTCACGTTACGCACACTTGGTGTATTTTAGAAGAGTTTGCTTCAAGTTTACTACAACCGGATATTAACAAATTCCCATCTGCCACATAACCGCTGGCACGGCTTCAAAGTTTATACCCGCAGGGTGTCCCAACTTAGCCCATGATAAGCTCTCGCGATCAACGAAGGATATTATTCCCTGAAGACCCGATCAGTCCTCGAATCCTGCCACAAGACATTTCGACAAAGAATAAAACAAGACCAGAAAGCCGCCGATGTGCCGACAACCGATAGGAGCTGCACATATCTCGTCTAACAGACACCGGATAGGTCAGCCACGAGTAAAACCAAGCCTCGAGTTGCCCTGCAGTGCTCCCCGCAGTCGCCTGCTTTCGACCAACACTGAGGAGCACCGCCCGGGGCTAATAATGATGACCCTGCCCGAAACCCAAGGGAAAAAGGGCATAGGTGAGGCAAATGGTAAAACCAATGTTGGGCCTTGCCGAGGAGTCTTATTCAAAGCTTAACTGTCAAGGGGTCCCATAAATCACCCGACCGTAGGGACGCAAAATCCGGGAACATAATACCGATATGACGGAAACTAGGCGGCAAGAGAGGAACAAAACACAGTGCATAAGGCCGAGCCTTCCACCCTTTACCAAGTATATAGATGCATTAATTAAATAAGATATATTGTGATATCCCAACAAGTAAACATGTTCCAACAAGGAACAACATCTCCATGTTCCAACAAGGAACAAACTTCATCTTCACCTGCAACTAACAACGCTTATAAGACGGGCTGAGCAAAGCGGTAACATAGCCAAACAACGGTTTGCTAGGAAGGGTGAAAATGGTTAGAGGCGACATGGCAATTTGGGATGGCTTGATAAAAGTGTAATAGGTAGCGAAGCATAGCGATAGAACGAAACAACTAGCATGGCAATGATAGTAATGAGATCCAAGGTGACGGTCATCTTGCCTGAAATCCCGCAAGGAAGAAGAACGAGTCCATGAAGAAGACGAACGGATGAAGTAACCAAGCGAGACGAACTAATCCTCACGATCGAACGAAACAGAACTAACAAGAAGAAGCACACAACATAGTAAACACACCACACATGAACATGACAAGATGCACGACCAAGCATGATGCACGACAAGACTACATGAAGCTACTCATGGCAAGAGATGATGCAAACAAGAGCAACACATCAAAGCAAGTTTAAATGAGGCCGGGAACAACATATAACAATTCCGGTAAGTCCTCATATGCATATTTCGAAATTGGTCCAGATCTAAATAAACCTTATGTTCAAGTTGTTAAACAGCAATTTAATATGCACCACGATGATCTACACGAAATTCTAGTCAAGTTACATATAAATTTCATTTAATTCGGAGCTACGGCCTAGAAGATATGAGCAAAACAAGATAAGCATGGCATTGATGCAAAATGCATACAAACATCAAGCAAACACCTCAAAACAAGGATGCAACATGATAATATGAAACTACATGCAAAATCAAGCAAGTTTCATATAGAGCACACTCAAAACGGAGCAACGGTTCAACACATACACCCTATACAAGTCATGACAACAATCTGTCCAAAACAGCAACTAGGCATATTGCAAGCATCAAAACAACATGCTACATCATCTCAACATAATAACAAAAGGCATGGACATGATTTACAGGTAAAGCATTACAAAACATGAACACTAAGCTATCTCGTAAACAACTAGAACATGCTCAAAAACACATGGCAAGATTGCAATAATAACAAGCTGACTTATCAGAAATAACATCGTAGCAATGTTTAGAGCTATCAAACAACAGGTAACAGGAACTTATAATGGCAAACAAAGGCATGTCATGAACCTACTAATTGCTATAGAACAAAAGTCCTTTACTGACCATAAGCCAAAAGGATCGAAAATATGATGGCACCCATGTAAACATGGCAAGTTATATTACGATTCATACATGGCAGGAACAACGACAGTAGGCATGTTGGTGAGCTTGAACCACTCACCACAGAGCAATACATGGCATGGCAAGGCAACTCACAGTAATAAGACATGGCATAGAAGCTATACATGGCAAGAACAACATCATAGCATACACGGATCAACTACAACAACCTTGGAAAATTGAATAACATGTCAACAACCTGCCAGAAACATTTTATAGCAAAAGTAGAGCTCGATTGACTCAAGCTATGGCACTCCATAATTGCAAACAAGGGCATGGATGGATATAGAATAACCATATTTCAAAACATCCTTACTGAAGTATCTCAAAATAAGCATGGATCTCTCGTAGCATCAAGTTAACATGGCATAAAAATATCAAGAAACAGGGCTGAAATCAGCAACATCATGAAGCCTTGTTTGCATGCTTGTGCTAGTCACCAGAGAGATCACAAAAATACATGACATACACCCCTGTAAAGATGGTATGGCATATTACAAAACACATGTAGGACTCAAGTTCATAGGTGCACACATCAATCATGGCAAAATGACAAAAGTGCATGTCCCGATAAGAATCAAACTAACATCACATAGCCCTCTTCTAACAGCATTTCGGCATCAAGATGAGCTCAAATGAAAATGATGCAATGAGATGAAATGATCTACTCTTCGACACGAACAAATTGACATATTACACGCATCTAAACGGAGCAATATGAAGAGAGTTATGGCGCGATGAAAATGCATGAAAATGTCACAGATTCGGGACTTAGTGGATTTTCACCCCGAGAAAGTCAACGGGCACGGCCAAGTTCACGGAGCTGGCTTGGATCTCGCCGAACTCGAGGCCGAGGAGGACGCCGGAGGGGAGATCGGGCGGCGGGCGCGGGCGGCGACGCGGGCGATCGGAGGCGGCGGGTGGCGACCAGGCGGCGCGGCCGGGCGAATTATCGCGCCGGCCGAGGACGGCGGGAGCGGCGGCGAGGTTATCGGCGAGGCCGCTGGCGAGGCGCGGGGCGTGAGGCGCGGGCGCCGGAGGAGCGGCGACGAGCGGCCCGGCAGGAGGGGGGGGGAGGTTCGGGCGGGGAGGCCGAAGCCCGGAGGCGCGGCGGCGCCGGCGGGCGGGCGCGGCGGCGCGGCGGGACGGAGCGGGTCTGCTGGAGGTTCG
>JAHIAM010015206.1:0-14441 GCA_021605205.1 Aegilops longissima | reverse complement strand
CCGATTTGGTCGACGCTACCGACAGCAGCGGCGGCGAGCCCGAGGAAAGAGTTGCGCGAAGCTGTTGTCGCTTACCGCCTCGAGGCCAAGCCGGTGTCGCGAGAAGCGCTTGCAAGGCGGAGCAGACATCGAGAAGCGCGGAGGAGCCGGCCTCAACCAGAAGCTCTTCGTCCCTTGCAGAGAGCGGAGCGACTTCGCCGAGGAGCGAAAGCCTTCCTCCCGAGAAGGCTGAAGTTGAAGAGCAACAGCGCTTGCTGCCGAGAAGCTGCTCGCGCAGGAAAGCGATTTGTGCAGCGAAGGTCAACTTGACAGCCACGAGGAGGAGCTTGCCACGTGAGAAAACATTTGGCGGGCTCTCAAGGAAGTAGAGGATGTGCACGAGCTGCCGAGGCCGCCAAGAAGGAGCTGGAGACGAAGGTGATGCAGCCGAGGCCAATCTCAAGGAAAGCGGCGAGGAGCTTGCTGCGCTAAGCGTGAGCGCGAGAAGGACGCCTACACTCTTGGCGAGCTGCAGGGTCGTCTCGCCGAGAGGAGCAAGGAGCTTAGCGCCGCCAAGGACTCCAACGCAGATCTTGAGTTGAAGCTGACTACTTTGACTCAGACGCTGGACGGCGCCAGGGAGCGGGAGGTGGCCTTGGAGGAGAAGATCAAGGCCGACGAGGCGCCTGTCGGCGAAGTGCCGCCGCCTGTAACACTTTTAGGGAGAACGTGAGCACGGACCGAGGGTCTCATGGATGTTGCCGCAGCCATCGACAGGAGTTGGCGCACGGGATGGAGGATCTCGGTATTCTCCGATGAGCACCTCCAACCCAGCGCCAAGCTCAGCTTGTTCTTCAAGGGCGGACGCCCTCCAGCGCTCCAGAGAAGATCCCAAAGCAGCTGGCCGACGAGTCGCGCATGATCTGCGTGGGTGCTCTTCAAAGGTGCCGTGAAGGTGGCCTTCGCAACCTGTGCCTCAACCTCACCAACGCCCTCAAGACCTTGCCGGATGCTGATGTGGAAGCGCCAAGACCCTTGTCGCACTCCATTGTGGACAAGGTGAGCGGAATCAAGAGGGTTGAGGGCGATCGCGAGATTAGCCGCGCTTTCCTCTTTTCCTTGTTGCTGCTGGTCATGTTATGAGAACAATCTATTAGAGCTGCGATTTAGCTATCTTGTAATATAACTCTATTTCGGTATTGATTGCTATGTTATTTTTTACTTGATTCCTTCCTTGTATGTTTTTGCCCACGCTTTAGGGAACTTGTCGGCGCAGCACTGGTCATGAAGCGCGAGTGCGGGACGCCGCAGCCTGCGGGCGTGCCGCCACCGACAAGAAACCTTGTCGCAACTAGCTGCAGCTCACTTGTTGTTGAGCGGACTCAAACAAAGTAAGGGCACAACTAGCTACGAGTTGGTTCCTCCGCGCATGTGTTTTCCATACAAAGCACGGTCGCTCGAGGAAGATAACTTAAAAAATTTAAAACTGATTGCTCAAACTTGGCAACTTAGCTTTTCTGTCGCTTGCTTCCCGTAAGGCTTAAACTTCCTTGAGCGATGCTTGGTCCACACCATTATCTTCTCCTTTCCGCAAACTTGTGGGCGAGGGAACCTTCCTTTCTTTGAGAAAGAGAAAGAAGAGAAAATAAAGATATGGAGCCTTATGGCTCGTTATTGCTTATGAGGTAGACGCTGCACAAAGTGTCGATAATGCATGCAAAACAAAGAGAGTAGAAAGCATGAAATTGACAAGATGTGGAGCACATGAGCTTTACTTATGCACGGGTCTCGCCCGCTTTGTACAAAGGATTATATGCAACATCGGCAAGACTTTATAAAGGTGGTTGCCGGAACAGGTTCCGCAACCGCGCCTCTACGGGAAACTTACGAAGATGCTCAATTTTCCGGAGTTGCTCACCGAAAGCCATCTTCGGTCTCAAGGGACAGCGCCAGGCCTAGTGACTCGCTTCACCCGATAAGGGCCTTCCCACATCGGTGTCAACTTGTTGGAATTTTGCGGACTGAACGCGCCAAGAACAAGGTCGCTTCCTCGAGACTTCGCATTAACTTTATGGGTTATGGTAGCGGCGCAAAGCTTGTTGGTATCGAGCAGCTCGATAAAGAGCTCAAGACGGTCCTCCTCAAGGAGCAGAAGGCCATCTTGTCGCAGCTGCTCTTGCTCAAGCTCATCATAAGCGAGCACCGAGGTGACCCGTGATACGAAGTTCCGTGGGGAGAACTGCCTGTATCCATAGACTAGAGCGAAGGTGTCTCGCCGCTGGCTCGACGGCGTCCCCGACGACCAAAGAACCACGGCAGTCTCAATCCAGCTTTTTCCGCATGCGCAGCCGCCGAAAGTCCTCGGTCTTGAGCCCACGCAGCACTTCAGCATTCGCCTCTCCGCTTGACTGCATTTCGATGAGCAAGAAGCGGCGCACCTTGGCGCCAAGATCTTGGACGACAGATGAAGGTGCGGCTCGTGAATTGCGCGCTATTGTCGGTGATGATCCTTTAGGGATTCCAAAACGGCAAACAATCAACTCAAGAACTTGACTGCTGACTGTGTTGTCACCTTCTCACTTCTTCCATCGCCACTTTGTGAACTTGTCGATTGCAACGCATAAGTATCAAAGCCCCCGACAAATGAAAGGGGCCGAGGATGTCGAGCCCCGCATCAAAATGGCCAGATAAAGGGATCGCTCGAGAGCTTGAGCTGGCTGGTGTATCTGCTTGGAATGGAATCGCACGCTTCACTTGGTTACTTGTGTAGTTGCATCCTCGGAGGGCTGTCGGTTAAAGAAACCTTTTGCCGAATGCTTTGTTTAAGTGTTTGCGCCAATGTGGTGACCACATATGCTCCATGTATCTTCGCCAATAGCTTTTGTCCTTTCTTCCCGGTGAATACATCTTCTACCCCACATTGCTGAGTCTTCTCCGTGACAAAGTGTGTTGTCGCATAAACTGGTACATACTTGATCGCCGGCCATTACTTTTTCCGCTTTTCTGTTGCTCTTCGGGAAGTTCTCTTGTCTCAAGGAAACGGACAATCTGTCAGGTGTCACGGCGTCGAGCTTGTGGCTCGACAACAAGGACTAAAGGCACATCCGTCATCAGTGGGAGCATCCGCTTAATGGGCGAGAATCGCAGTTTCACCGAGCTCGACGCTCTTCGCTAAGTTTGCCGGAGCAAAACTTGTCTGGAGCGCCTCGCTTCAATGTAACAAAACCCTGGGTTTGCTGTGAGCAGACCGCCTCAAAGACCCTTTGGTGTTGATCTTGAGGACCTTCTGGCGGCGGTTTGTGAGCTCACCGGAAAGTAGTCTCCAGAAATCAATCTCTCTTCTTGCTCGCTTCCAGCTTGATGGCGCTACAGCATCGTTGAGCTTCAGTTTGAGTAATAAATATCCCTCGGTTCCACAGTAACTTAAGTGCGCGCACTTTGACAAAGCCATCGGCAATGTCGCTCAAGCTCTGGAACATGCTCCATCTCGCAGCTCAGTCAAAGTGCTCTTCTAGCTTTCTCACTTCATCAACGAAGCTTCCATCAACGGACTCCGATAATTTTGTTCACTTGATGACTACAAGCCGTGGAGTCACCCCGACAATGAGCTTCTTGATCCCAAGGTCCGTTATGATCTTGGAGACCGCAAGCAAACCTTCATACTCTGCAAGATTGTTAGTTGCTTGCCCTTGGGAAAGTGCATCCGACTACGACTTGAGTTGTTCTCCGGCAGTGCAACCCAAGCAGTACGCAAGACACCGCGCCTTTGCAGCGTAGAAGGCACCATCAAAGTACATCAGCCACTCTTTTGCTTGCTTGCCTTGACGGGATGCTCGTTTTCGAATTTCTTCATCTTGTGTTGGGGTCCATTCTGCTATGAACTCCGCCAATGCTCGCTTTGGATAGTTGAAGTGCTCTCAAACTTGAGGCCAAAGCTTCGACAGTTCCAAATGCCCACCGACAATCCCGACTGTTGCTTCTGGATTTTGGCAGATCCCTTCAAAGGAAAACGAAAGGACGCATCGTGATCTCATGTGCTTGGAAGTAACAAGATAGCTTTCTAGGTTACGAGAAGGCCGAAAAGAAATTTCTCGCACACCCGCAGTAATACCTTGACTCCAGCCCTCGCAAGGGAACCGACAAAGTAAACCGGCGCTGCACCATTCTTTTTCTCGATCTCTTCATGTGCCAACCAGATCCATCTTTGTCGGGACCAGAGCTTGCTCATGAAGTTCCCCGCTTGTCACTGGATGCATCTCGCCGCTGGTTGTTGGCTCATCATCCGCCTCCCTCTCCACTTACTTAACGCGAACACTAACTACTTGATTGGTTGCCGCTTAATATATAGCAGCAACTTCTCTTGTGGCTTAGGGTGCGATAAGTGTTGGAGCCGGAGGACAGTGCATCTCTTTAAGTCTCGTAGGCAGCCCGCTCTCGAGTCCATTTTATTGACCTGGCTTTTTCAATATTTTGAAAATGGCATGGCGCGGGCCAGCAGACTCCAGTAGATAAACTCATCGAGAGCAGCTACGATCCGCAAGTTTTTGACATCCTTGACGCGCATTGGTGCTTCAATCTGCTCAATGGCCTTGATCTTGTCGGGATTGGCTTCAATTTCTCACGGAGGAAGAACCCGAGAAGCTTGCCGGAGGGGACTCCAAACACACACTTCTCGTGGTTGAGCTTGAGGTTGATCTTGGCGCAGATTTGCAAAGGTTTCGCTCTTAAATCTTGAATTGTGAGCTGCTTTGTCCTTGCTCTTGACCACTATGTCATCCATGTAGGCTTCCACATTTCGTGCATTTGTGGCTCTAAGCCGCCATGAACTACTCCTTGCAAATGTTGAATATGCATTCAGAAACCGAAGGGCATCCGCATTTAAACAGAGGGTGCCATATGGGGTGATGAATGCGGTTTCTCCTCATCCTCTTCTCGCCATGAAGATCTGATGATATCCTCGAGTATGCATCAAGAAATGAAAGCAATCACATCCGCCGCGGAGTCAATAACCGGTCGATGCGCGGGCAAAGGAAATGGGTCTTTGGGACAAGCTTTATCGACATCGGTAAAGTCGACATAAAGCTTCATTTGCCGGCTGCATTGGCGCGACGACTACAGGGTTGGCCAACCACGAGGATGGAGCAATTCTCCGACAAGGCCTCGCTTACCAATTTCTTGATTTCTTCGCGATGAATTCCTGGCGCCCACTCGCTCGCTTCCACTTTTCGCTTGACGGGCCGCGCATGAGGACAGACGGCAAGATGGTGCTCGATTATTTCTGGGAACACTGGATGTCGACGGTTGCTATGCAAATACGCCGACATTCGCCTCCAGAAAAGCAATGAGCGCGCTTCCTATTTAGGGCCTAGAGTGGCATCGATGGTGAAGGTACCACCAAAGGCATCCTCCTTGGCGACACCTTCTTGGTCTCCGTGGAGCTGCTCATTGTCTTTCTTTACACTTGCCGGTGGAGCTCGGCGGCGCTCCTCGACGGTAGAGCAGCACTCCAAAGAGGTGCGCTTTGCCGGAGTGGGCATTAGAATCCTTGTCGACTTGGTCTTCTTTTTTCACGGAGCTTCAACGGGCAACTGACTTGGTGTTCTGCAATGCTGCCGCTTCTTGTAGATCTTGTCGGCGCAGATAAGAGCATCCTTCTTGTCGCCTGTACAGATGATGATAACTTATCGGCCCGCATTCAAAGATGTTGTATGCATAGTGAGAGGTTGCCATGAATTTGGCGAAGTGCCGGACGGCTCGAGTATCCCATTGTAAGGCAATGGAAAGTCAGCAACGCCAAAAGTGACCTCACCCAGTTCTCAAGTTCAACCTGGCCGCCAAATGTCACCGGTAACGTGATCTTTCCTTCGCTTGCTTCTTCCTGGATTGATTCCTTGAACGCGGCTGGTCTCTTCGAGCTCGCCATCGTGGATCCGGAGTTTCGGATTACCGCGAGGAGATCAGGTTCAAGCCGCCCGCCGCCAACTAGCATCTTAGTGACCTTGAGGTTGCGGATAGTTGGTGAAACCAACATCGGCAAGCACCAACCGCAGTTATGCGATCGTGGTGGTCCTCAATATCAAAGATGATAGGCGGCGGACCATTTCAGGTTTGCGTGACTCGACGGATGGTTCTCGCCGCATTGATTTCCCCGCATCCACCGCTTGAGTTAAGGCAGAAGTATGCGAGAAGCACCGCCACAACGCACAAGACCTCTCGGGCTTTCGAACTCCTGCTCATCGGTCTCGCCATCATCCATATCTTCATCGCCGCCGCTATCTTCATCCTGTCGCGCCGCTGGAGGTCTCGTCTCTTGCCGCTGCTTGGCCTTTCACAAGGCCCTCCCCGCCGGGCGCTTTTGCCGCTCCTCCGCACCTTCCTGGCCTTCTCCTTGTCGCCCGTCAGATTCAGCTTTTTGTTGCTCGGCTGCTGCTCGACCTTCTTGCAGCTCTGAGGTCATGGCCCTTGGTGCGGTGGATCTTGCAAGATCGCTGTTAGTGCGCCTCGCTTGTCGGCAACCACCACAGCCTGGTAGTTGGTGCCGCGCAATATCCTTGCCGGAGCTACAAGCTTTGGCTTTCTTTGGCCACCTCCATTGCCGGACTGCTCAACAACTAGCACATCTTTGCCTTTTCTTCATGTTGTTCCGCCGGTTTTTCTTTGTCGGGCAGCCTCCTCACTATCGATCCTCCTGCTTCAGATTCTCTCCGGAGTTTCTCCTTCCTCAAAGACGCGTACACTTGTCGGCCAGGGCATATAGCTCACCGACGCCTTCGATCTTGCACATCGCCATCTCCTCCCGCATCTCGCGGTTTCGCACGCTCGATGGAACGCTGATTACCGCGCAGGGTGGACATCCGATGTTGTGCAGACGCGCTGAATCTCTAATGTACTATGCTAGGGCTCCTTCCTTCGGGCGAAAGCGATGAAGGTCGCCTTCTGGCCATGAGGCTTGTGGTCACAGAAGGCACCGACAAACCGATGGCATAGATCTGTCAGAGGATATGGAGTTGTCCGCAAGTGCATGAGCCAGATCTCGACATTGAGCTTGAGTACGCCGGAAGTAGTTGGTGATCTTGTCGCCCGCTCGCAGCCTCGCACCGCAATGGTGTAGATGCCGAGGAACTCCGACGGATGCGATTTCGCCATACTTCTTCGCACGCCCTGGCTTGAAAGTCTTCGCTCGGGCCACTAGACTTGCCGAACTCACTTTAGTGAACGCAGGGCAACCTACCGCACGGCAAGTCGCCTGTTCCCCGGTGCATGCATGTCGACAAAGGGTCCAGCGCGCTGGTCGATTGACGCCGCGCTTCTTCGGGCGCCGATGCGAGTTCGAGCATC
Source organism: Aegilops longissima (assembly GCA_021605205.1). NCBI lineage: Eukaryota > Viridiplantae > Streptophyta > Magnoliopsida > Poales > Poaceae > Aegilops > Aegilops longissima. The sequence goes on along the minus strand of JAHIAM010015206.1, from coordinate 7,124 downwards.
TTCTTGCTGTCGTCGTGAAGAACTTGGCGCTGATCACGACGAGCTCGTGGATCCGGCGATGCGTGGAGTCGAGTCGAGGTGGATCCGCGAGTCGGTGATCTTGGCCTTCGTGAGAGAGTGCACGGTGGCTCCACCCCACCGGTTTGCCGCCATCGCTCGTGCTCGCAGTCTTGCCGCGCAGCGTGCACCGCTGCCGCTGGAGTGTCGCCGCTGGCAAAGCCGGAGACTCAATGGTGTCCTCCATTCATCGATCTTGTCCGCCGCTGAGGGTAATCCAGAGCAGTTGAGCTCGCCAAGGCTTCGCTGGAGTGGTGGGCTGGCAGGGCGAACGGCGCGAGGAGCGGATATGCTCGGACTTCTAACTATGTTAGAAGGAGCGATCCCGCCCAGCGCATCCGTCTCGCCTGCGTACCTCGCTGGCGCATGCTGGTCTTGAGCATCCCGAGATCCACGAGCTCGATCTTGGCTCAACGAACGATGGTACGCGAGTACCATGACGCCCGTCCCGCGCTCCCGAGATGGCGCGTCATGACGGACGCCGAGGTCTCGCGAGCCTTGTCTTGACCGCAGCACCGTGGCCCTCGCCGATGCCGTTTCCGCTGGCGTTTACCCCACCACCCGCTTGTCGGTGGTGGATCGACGGACGGATCACTGCCAGCCGCCTTCTTCTTCGTGGCATGTCGATGAAGAAGATGAAGATCTAGTCGTGAACGCCGGATCAGGTTCACTAATCTCGACGCCTACCGAGCGCCAAAGATGTCGGGAAACTGATCCACGAACACCTATGGGACCAGCGCATCGAGCCCTTTCGCTCGGCGGGGGCGGAGATCGCATTAAGAGCAGATCAAGGAGCACACGAGTAGTTTACCCAGCTTGGAGCCTCCGAGAGATAACACCCACGCTGCATGTCCAGTGTATTGAGTTCTTGCTTGGGAGCGCTGAGTGCTACAAAGATACACCAGCTGCTAACGAGACCTAGCGTGAGTGTTTTGCCTCAACCCCCTTCTACGCGCATGGGCCTCCTTTTATATGCTCAAGGGTCTCACAGGTGGCAACATAGACAAGGGTAAAATGGAAAAAGAATTGCGGTTGGTACAACTACTTGTACAAAGGTATCATACCTAACCCCGACGGCAGGGGACAAAGGCATTAAATGCCCGCTCACGCCGCCTAAACAAGGCAAAGGACCGCGTGGACGCCACCGCTGCCATGATGGCAATCTTGTCGCACGCTGCCACAAGACGCGCCGCACAGCCTTCTTGCACGCTGCGTTCGGAAGGTCCTGTGGCACACTGGTGGATGTGCTGGAGCGCGGTACAGAGTGGATCGCTGTCGCTGCAAGCTTTGCCGCGTCGTTGTCTTGTCGCGTCCGAAGCTTGTCGCCATCGGCTCGCGGACGCTGGCGCCGCGGCAAGTTCCTTGAGATGCCTTGTTACCTTTCCCGCAAGCTCCTCTTGTCGGGTCTTGTCTCCTTGGCTTAAATACTTTGGTCATGCCTTGGTTGGCGCTATGACGTGAAAGTGCAACTATCCCTAGGTGGTTTTGGTAATTCATAATAACATATAGCTCATTGAGCTAATGCTATTCCAAGACAAATATTTCAGGAAAGCTCAATGAATGGCATGGCATGGATGATGAAAGTGGATCCTCAAAATATCAAGGACAAAGGATTGGCTCAAGCTCAAAAGCTCAAGACTCTACATTTTACATTTTAGTGATCCAAGATCACATTGAGTCTATAGGAAAAGCCAATACTATCAAGGAGGGATGAGGTGTTGCTTAATGAGCCTCTTGCTTCATGTGCTTAGTGATATGCTCCAAAACCCTCCACTACTTTCTCACATCCACATATGACCTAAACCTAAAGTCAAACTCGGCCCTACCGATTCTTTCTATCCGGCGCCACCGAGTTCAAAATGTCATAGCCATCGCCACAAACCCAGGCAAATCGGTTCACCGATAGGGATCTCGGTCTCACCAGATGGGATTGTAATCTCTGCTTCCTTCAGAACGCTTCGGTCTAACCGAATGAGCGATCGTCCCACCGATTGCAATGTAAACTCTCGCTTCCCTTTCAGAACTTTTCGGTCTCACCGAAGAGCGAAATCGGTCCCACCGAAGCCATTCGACCAACTCTCCGGTTAGCTAATTACCAAAATCGGTCTCACCGAAGTTTGTGTAATCGGTCTCACCGAGATTACGTTATGCCCTAACCCTAACCATATCGGTCCTACCGAAGTTGCATGTCAGTCCCAATCGAAAACCCTAACGGTCACTAGGTTTACTAAATCGTCCGACCGAGTTTGTTGATTCGGTCCCACCGAGTTTGGTAAATTGTGTGTAATTGTTAGATTTTGTGTGGAGGCTATATATACCCCTCCACCTCCTCTTCATTCGTGGAGAGAGCCATCAGAACAAACCTACACTTCCAACTTACCAGTTCTGAGAGAGAACCACCTACTCATGTGTTGAGGCCAAGATATTCCATTCCAACCATATGAATCTTGATCTCTAGCCTTCCCAAGTTGCTTTCCACTCAAATCTTCTTTCCACCAAATCCAAACCCTGAGAGAGAGTTGAGTGTTGGGGAGACTATCATTTGAAGCACAAGAGCAAGGAGTTCATCATCAACACACCATTTGTTACTTCTTGGAGAGTGGTGTCTCCTAGATTGGCTAGGTGTCACTTGGGAGCCTCCGACAAGATTGCGGAGTTGAACCAAGGAGTTTGTAAGGGCAAGGAGATCGCCACTTCGTGAAGATCTACCGCTAGTGAGGCAAGTCCTTCGTGGGCGACGCCATGGTGGATAGACAAGGTTGCTTCTTCGTGGACCCTTCGTGGGTGGAGCCTCCGTGGACTCACAAGAACTGCTACCCTTCGTGGGTTGAAGTCTCCATCAACGTGATGTACGATAGCACCACCCTATCGGAACCACGACAAAAACATCCTGTTCCAATTGCGCTTGAATCCTCCAAACCTTCCCTTTACATTCTTGCAAGTTGCATGCTTTAATTTCCGCTGCCTATATACTTTTGCATGCTTGCTTGAATTGTGTGAAGATTGCTTGACTTGTTCAAAGATAGCTAAAATCTGCCAAAGTCTAAAATTGGGAAAAGGTTAAGTTTTAATTGGTCAAGTAGTCTAATCACCCCCTCTAGACATACTTCAAGGTCCTACAAGTGGTATCGAGCTTTGGTCTCCATTTGCTTTGATTTCCATAGCTTTGGTGGTCATAGCCTTGGTTTCACAACCTAGAGAGTATGGCGCCTAGCGAGGAAATTATCACCAGAGAGGTCCTTACTTTGATGGCACTAATTTTGCTAGTTGGAAGCATAAGATGAAATGCATATTCTCTGACATAACCCCGCCGCTTGGGCTATTGTGTGTATTGGTTTGCAAGGTGAATTCTTTGATGGGAGAGAACCGAACCGTGAAGCTAGCTGAAGAGTTGAAGATGCTGCAATACAACGCTCAAGCTTGTGATATCCTCTTCAATGGATTGTGCCTCAAGAATTCAACAAAATCAGCCGTCTTGAGAATGCAAAGGAAATTTGGGATACTTTGATTGATATGCATGAAGGTACCGACCACAAGGAATCCAAGTTGATGCTCCAAAGTCAGCTTGACAAGTTCAAAATGAAGGATGGTGAAGGTGTCGCTGAAATGTACTCTAGGCTTGCTCTTATCACAAATGAGATTGCCGCTTAGGAAGTGAAGAGATGACCGATGATTCATCATCAAGAAGATCCTAAGAGCATTGGATGGAAAATATGATACCGCAGCACATTGATCCAAATGATGCCAAATTACAAAGATCTCAAGCCAACGGAAGTCATTGGAAGAATTGTTGCTCATGAGATGTCACCAAGGATAAGGAGGAACTTCACAACAAGTCAAGTGGTGCTTATAAAGCCTCATGTGAAGCCCCCACATCATCAAGTGAGAAACAAACCTTCAATGAAGAATTGAGCTTAATGGTGAAGAACTTCAACAAATTCTACAAGAGTAGAAGCAAAGAAAGAAGCTCCAAGTCAAGGTCCTACAATGACAAAAGATCTTCTAGTCGAGAGCGAAATTGCTACAATTGTGGGAGACCCGACACTATTCCAATGAGTGTACGGCACCCTACAAAAGAAGAGAAGATTCTCCCAAGAGAAGAAGTAGAAGAGAAGAATCACCACCAAGAGAGAGAAGGAGTAGAGATGATCGTTATGAACGAAGACCCTCATGGAGAAGCAAGGATTCGAAAGGAAGGACAAGTCATCAAAGAGCTACACAAACGAAGACATCAAGCTCATGTTGGTGAATGGGTATCCGCCCAACTCAACAACATCACCGAGAAGCTATCACTCCGACCAATACACTCAAGATGAAGGTGTTGCCGGTCTAGCACTTGTGTCAACCAACTCCTACGATATATTTGAATCACCAAATGAAGGAATTGGAAGATGCTTCATGGCCAAAGGTCCTAAGGTAACACACCCCAGTATGTTGATTTTAATAGTGATGAAGATGACTTGCTAGGTGATGATGATTTACTTATTGACAACTCTAGTGATGAATACTATGATGAAACGTCAATTAATCATGCTAATCAAGATGAAACGAATGACAATGATAAGGAGAAGATTGAGCTTCTAACTAAAGAACTAAACACTCTTAAGTTAGCTCATGAAACTATCTTCAAGATCATCGAGAACTTTAAGGGCTCATGAGAAGTTACGCTTGAAAAGCTCAATCTTGAGCAAGAGCATGAGTTCCTAAAAGCAATCAATGATGATCTCCGTAAGAAAAGTTCTTCTTATATTGCAAGCGCTTACTCTTATCTACTTACATGCCTCAAGTCAAGTCTAGTAACAAGAACAAGAAAGATTCTTCTTCTAGTAGTAACAATAACAATGCTAAATCCAATATTGTTGCTTCTAGTAGTTCTCTTGATTCCACTAATGATTCTCTTAGCCAAGTTACACTTGAGCAAGAAAACAGCTTATTGAAGGGAATTATAGAGAAAGGTGTATACAAGAGCCTTGCCGAGTAAGCAATTTGAGGAAATTGTACGCAAGCAAGGAAGGCACCGAAGAATCAAGGTGTTGGTTTTGAACGAAAGTTCAATGCCAATGGAGTTGAGTGGAAGAAGATCAATACCCCAAGACTAAGTTTGTTCCTCAACAAGAGAAGTATGATCCTACTTCCTTCAAGGGAACACAAGCACAAGATGATCTTCCACCACAAGACCACAAGAACAAAGGCAAGGACAAGCTTCAAGAGGAGATTGATGCATTTGAAGAAGCACCTAAGGCCTTGGTCAAGTGGGTTCCCAAGACTACGCCAAGTTCTACTTCATCAAGCACAACTACTACACCAAGGATTCCCATCAAGATGATGTGGATCCCAAGAAGAAGAACTAGAGAGTTCTTGAGGGTGACTCACCAACATTTTTCACTCATATCATTATGGCAAGGACAAGTGCAATCAACTTCCATATCTTGCACTAGTTCAAGGAGTCACAAACCCTCATGTTGGTAAGGCAAGGGACAAGGTAACCTAATGTTTTCATGGACATCATTTTGTGTGTGCATCACTCTATGTCTATGGATATTCTTGTTTGTTCCTTGTGGGACTAACCCATGTAGGTATTGAAAGTGCAACTCACTCCAAAGGATTGCTCCAAAAGATCTACATCAACATTGAGCATCCACATCTTCAACACCTACATGAAGTCATCATCTATTAAACCCAAGGTTAGTTTATCCTCTAAGGGGGATCTCACATCTAGGGGAGCTTAACTCTAAGAATTGAGTCAAAGCAACTCTAATGATGTGAACACATAAATGTTTTATGTAAAAGTGGTAACCCCACTTGAGCTTAAACGATGAGTATGACCTATGATCAAATGTTCTCATTTGACTCCTAAGTCAATATACTCATATATAGATGACCTAGTCATCGCCAATTGTTTGATAGATGCTAGAATTGGTTGTGCATGCTTTGTCACATATTTCATTTGTCATTTTATTGTGTGAGCATGTTGGTTGCATATTTTACTCATTCGAGGACATCCACTTGTTGTTTTGATTGATTGGCTTTTTTCTTTGGCCAAGTGGATGGACAAGAATGCCTAAGAACCTCTCTCTAGCTATCTATGCTTTTCTCGCTTCAAACTCTATTCATGCTACATCACAAAATTTGATCAAGTCGATTCGAACCACTCAGTGAGGAGCACTTGAGTCCCCGATTCGTCATAGACTTAAACTTCCAAAACTTTTTGTGATTTTCGGTCTGACCGATTCTCCATTTCGGTCATACCGAGATCACTAAGTCGATCTAGAGTTTTCATCTTGCAACCGATTTGAACTTTTCGGTCACACCGAGTTGTCAGAACTCATTATCAGCTATGCATCTCTAAGCTGCACCGAGTTGTTCCACTTCGGTCACACCGACAGCGGTCGGGCTATATATTCTCACGGCAAATTTTGGAAAACTTTCTCCCAAACTCCTCGTCAAGCAGATAGCTCGCTTTCGTTTACTAGGTCTCCCGGATCGTCGACTTCTTCGCCACCAGCCGCCCTCCTCGCTGTCTCCTACCGCCAATCAATGAAATTCTTCTCCGTGAGTTGCCAGCCACTGTAGCGATTTCACCACGAACTAGGGTATGAACTCGATCATAGTGCTATCCTCGCCTCACCTCACATGACATTGTGTTACATAATGTATCTTACCATGATTGAAACACCTCTGCCTAAATTAAAACAATCCTTAGAATAGGTACATGATTCTAAAATTTAGTTAGAGTTTCCGCCGAAACCATCTCGGACCCACCGAGTTGAAAAACTCGGTCCCACCGACGCTAACGCCATTGCACTAGTAACTCTCGGTTCGACCGAGAATTACAAATCGGTGACCGATTTTAGAACTTTGTGAAACCTAGCGCTCGTCCCATCAATCGGACTGTCTGACCGAGTTCACTAGTTTAGGTTCCAAAACTGCTCGTATCACCGAGTTTGAAAATCGGTAGATCCGAAATGCTTTGGAAAACTAAAACTAAGTTTTTGAATCATTCCTTTGCAAAAATCTCTGCATTTTGTGATGCTCATCCACTCTACCTCATCTATAACTATTCAGTG
>JAHIAM010015205.1:0-18939 GCA_021605205.1 Aegilops longissima | reverse complement strand
TCCCACCCATATAGTCCCTCACGATCTCGAGGGATCTCTATCACAAACACACCCTCTCTCCCTCCCCATGCGCCCATGCCATCCATGTGCCCATCTCGACCTTTTTTCCTTGTTGTCCAGACTCTATTGGACAGGTGCTGCAGGGTGTCTCTCTCCATGTAAACAATCACACACTAGCTATCTTCGTATCTCCTCGCCTCGCTTCCATCTCAAGATGCATGCGCCGATATGCTAGTGATAAGAAACGAAAAACACACACTCTCTCTAATTTATCGTTTGTTGTCACTTTCTCTTTCACACACATACTCTTTTTGCACACTTACTCATTCTCCTTCACACGCACTTGATCTGTCTCGACTGAGGCACTCTCCTCTGTCCATAGCATATAGCTTACTGAAAAGTGAAACATCACAAAGTTTGACCATGTACGTGGAGAAAAAGAATTACATCTAGTACGGCAAACATATACCATTAGATTCACCATGAGATGTAGTTTTGTATGATGTATCTTTGGTATTGTAGATATAATAAAATTTGTGTAAACCTGATCAAAGTTTCCAAAGTTTGAGTTCTAAAAAATTTACATGCACTGCATAATCGAGCGGATGGAATATCTCTTCCCCCCTGTCGGTGTCAAAACCGGCGGATCTCGGGTAGGGGGTCCCGAACTGTGCGTCTAGGCGGATGGTAACAGGAGACAAGGGACACGATATTTTACCCAGTGTTCGGCCCTCTTGATGGAGGTAAACCCCACGCCCCGCTTCGATTGATATTGATATTGTAGATGTTTACAAGAGTGGATCTACCACGAGATCAAGGAGGCTAAACCCTAGAAGCTAGCCTATGGTATGATTGTAAGGGTTGTTGATGTTGTGTCCTACGGACTAGAGCCATCCGGTTTATATAGACACTCGAGAGGGCTAGGGTTACATAGAGTCTTACAATGGTAGGAGATCTACATATCCAGATCGCCAAGCTTGCCTTCCACGCCAAGGAAAGTCCCATCCGGACACAGGAGAAGTCTTCAATCTTGTATCTTCATAGTCTTGGAGTCCGGATGATGATGATAGTCCGCCGATGATAGTCCGCCGATGACGATAGTCCGCTATCCGGACACCCCCTAATCCGGACTCCTCAAGAGTCCCCTAACCAGGCTTCAATGACGATAAGTCCGCGTGTGTAGTCTTCGGCGTAAGTAAGGCGGTTCTCCTTCAAGTTCTATGTACCGCCTAACAGTGTCCAGCTTCCTCATCAATGTTATGCTGCTTGGCTTCCACGCCTAATAATGGTTTTCTTCCACGCTGTCAGCGCGAATGTGAAAAGCCAGGTGTCTTTTATGTTTTACCCCTAGTTGTGCGAATAATCTGCCTATAAGGGAGGCAAGAATCCAGATCCAAATCACCATCTTCCTCTCGCAAATACCATCGGAGCGCTTTCGACCAAGAATCCATTCCATCATGGACCGCCAACGCGTCTTCTTCCCAAGGCCCCGCCCTTTGCCAGAGATTGAGGAGATGCTCTGCTTGGCCAACGAGCTGGTGAAGCTCCAAATGGGGGATATCTCCTCCGCCTTCATGGTTCCGGTTCGAGACGGCTGGCCACCTACAAAGGTGGGAAGTGCTTGAGGTTACCCCAAATCCCAACAAAGGGCGCGGTATGCTTCATGGCCCCTATCCGATAAGGGGCCTGATTTCCTGACATCCATTCCTCCGCTGGGCTCCCGGAGTTCTACGGACTCCAACTTCATCACCTCACGCCCGCCTCAATCCTGCATATTATGGGTTATGTAGCTCTTTTGCGAAGTCCGGGCGCCGAGCCCCACTTCGGCTGTGGAAGAGGTTGTTCTGCCTTTGTACCCCGCCTCTCACGAGGGGTCCATATATCAAGTGGGCGGCGCCAAATATGGCGATTGCCGGACCGGATATCCATCCGAACCCTAAGAAGGCGCCCAAGACTGGCCTTCGAATGGTTTTATATAGAAGACGCCCGCGCCGACTCCTGTTCGGATCGGCCTCCCGAGTTCAGCAATGCTCCTCAAGAAACGCTTTAGTTGGCGTTCCGCGAGCCCCCATCCGGAGGAAGACAAGAGCGCTCATTATTTGATGGGCCAATAAGGTTATCGGGTCAGAACGCCTGGATAATCATGCTACAAAGAACTCACGCTGATGGTGCCACGCCACCACACCGTAGTTAATCTCGGTTAATTCAAAACTGTTTCAAATTCAAATTCAAATGCATGATAGCAATAGAAGTTTTCAAAAATTCAAACTAAAATGTTCGGGGTTTACCAAATATAGCATAGGAAATTATCGTGAAATAAACACATTTTTATAAAAGGCCTAAATAATTTTAAATTATTTAAAATAGAAAAGTAAATAAATAAAAGAAAAGAAAAAAAACAAAAAGAGAAAGAGAAGACCCCCTGGGCGACCGAACCCTAGCCCGACACCCCCCCACTTCCCCCACGATCCCCTTCTCCTCTCCCCCCACCGATCCGATCGATCGCTCTCGATCTCCGATCTTCGACCGCCATTACGCCCACACGCCGAGCCTCCAGTTCGTCACCGCACGCCTCCTCGCCTCCTCCTCGCCGGGTCTTCCCCGACCGCCTCGCTGCCCGCTGCCCTGTTCTACTTCCCCGTGAGCTTCCTCCTTCGCCTCCCCCATAGGACGCCTGTCGTCGCCTCTCCTCACGGAGGTCGACGCGCCCGGCGCCACTGCCGCCATTCGCCGCAAGGCTGGGCCGCCTCCGCCTGCCCTCCCTGCTTCCCGGCAGGCTCGCTGCTGCCGCCTTTTCTGGTCGCTTTTGCCACGCACGCACTGCACGACCGCACTGACCCTCCTCCCTTCCTCGCTATCGCCAGACTGCCACGCCCGGCCCTCGGTGGAAGCATTTCACCGAGGCCATCGGCTCCGCGAGGCCATGACCCGCCCGCTCTTGCCTGCCAGTGCTCGGCTGCCAAGGCCCACGGCTACACGGACTCCGCCGGCTGAACCCCCTGCTCCCTCGACCGCCTCGCCGACTCCACCCGAGCGTGCCGCCCAGCCTCCTGGCGCCTGCCTGCTTCCTCGCGCCAGGCGCTGCCCACCACAGGCCCTGGGCGCCTGCGCCGCTACGCCTCCGGCCCTGCCTGCCTCGCCATTAACGGGCACAGCTGGCCTTGCACTCACGCCTCAGGCTCAGAGCCTCAAGGCCCTTGGGCCTATGACAGGGGGGCCCCGCCCCAAAACGTTTTTTTTTAAATAAGATGAAATAAATATAATTAATAAAAATAAAAATGATTTAATAAAATTAATTATTAATTAATTAATTAATTAATTAATTAAGTTAATTAATCTGGTTTAATTAATTTAATTAACTAGTTAAGTTTAATTAAACTGTGATTAGACTAACCTAAACCCTAATTAACCTAATTAGAGGATGACAGGTGGGTCCCCCTGGACCCACATGTCAGGTTGACCAGGTCAACGGTTAACGTTGACTGCTGACGTCAGCATGACATCATGCTGATGTCATAAATCCATTTTCGAATTAATTAAATTCCAGAAATTAATAAAATCTTTAGAAAATCATATCTTTTAATCCGTAACTCGGATTAAAATATTTTCAACATGAAAGTTGCTCAGAACGACGAGACGAATCCGGATACGCAGTCCGTTCATCCACCACACCCCCTAACCTATCGAACTCGCAACTTTCCTCCGCCCTTCCGCTTCAAAACACGAAACACCGGATATTTTCCCGATGTTTCTTAACCGGTACCACCTCATACCACGTTAGGGCACGCCTAGCATCGCATTTGTCATGTCATGCATCGATATGCATCTGCTTACATGGTATTCATTGTTTCTTCCCTCTTCTCTCCGGTAGACTACGAGACCGACGCCGCCGCTGCCAGCCTCGACCACGGAGTTGACGACTCTCTCTCTTGCCGTGAGCAACCAAGCAAGCCCCCTTGATCACCAGATATCGCCTATTCTACTCTATACCGCTTGCATTAGAGTAGTGTAGCATGTTATCGCTTTCATATACCTATCCCGATGCATAGCCCGTCCTTGTTACTATCAAGTTGTTACTTTTACCGCAATCCTATATGCTTAGTATAGGATGCTAGTATTTTCATCTGTGGCCCTACATTCTTGTCCGTCTGCTGCGTATATTGATCGGGCCGTGATCACCGGGAGGTGATCACGGTATATACTATATACTTTATACATGATACATGTGGAGACTAAAGTCGGGTCGGCTGGTGGAGCACCCATGAGTGGATCTTTGTGGCGAGCGACAGGCAGGTTGAGACCGCTTAGGAGAGAGGTGGGCCTGGCCTCTGCTCGGGCGCTCATGGATACTTAACACGCTTAACGAGATCTTGGTATTTGATCTGAGTTGGCTACAGCCTATACGCACTAACCATCTACGCTGGAGTAGTTATGGGTATCTGCGGCCGTGGTATCACCGGCACTTCGTGACGCCAATGATCGAGCGGGCTACCGGATTGGACCGAACGCCACTAGGCTAGGTCTGCTTCCGGCCACAGACGCAACGCAAGTGTGTGTGCTCGTAGGGCGATGGGCCTGCACTTCGCGCTTAGGTTTAGACCGCGGCTGGCCTCTCTGTTGAGCCTAGGTAGGGCTGCGACGTGTTGATCTTCCGCGTCGGCATGACCCAGAAAGTGTGTCCGCCAAATGGGATCAAGCGGTTGGTAAGTTGATGCACCCCAGGAAGTTAATCTATTCAATAGCCGTGATCTTCGGTAATGTGACGACTTGGAGTTGTACCTTGACCTTATGACAACTAGAACCGGATACTTAATAAAACACACCCTTCCAAGTGCCGACATAACCGGTGGTCGCTTCTCTCGTGGATACGAGGAGGGATCGCTGGTAGGATTATTGCTATGTGATGTTACTTGGAGGACTTCAGACCGCCCCTCTTCTACCTGCTTGTAAGACTTAGTGTGACCAAGTAGTCTTCGATAAGACTAGCTATCCCCTCTTATTCTCGCATTCTCGCAGCTCACCCACCGATATGGCCTTTACACATATATCCATGCATATGTAGTGTAGTTCTTGCTTAAGTAGTACTTTGATGAGTACTCACGGTTGCCTTGTTCCCCTTTTTCCCATATCTCTACTCGATTGCTGCAACTGCACGATGGAGCCCAGAGCCGACGCCACCGCCGATGACGACTACTACACCGGAGGTGCCTACTACTACGCAGCAGCCCACCGACGACCACTGTGAGTAGTTTAGGAGGATCCTGTGCAGAGGCCCGCGCTTCTTTCGATCTCAGATCCCAGCTTTGTGCTAGCCTTCTTAAGGCAAACTTGTTTAACTTATGTCAAGTGATCAGATATTGTTGCTTCCACGACTGCCTATGATCGAGCACTTGTATTCGAGCCCTCGAGGCCCCCGGCTTGTATTATGATGCTTGTATGACTTATTTTATTTTTAGAGTTGTGTTGTGATATCTTCCCGTGAGTCCTCGATCTTGATCGCATACATTTGCGGCATGATTAGTGTACGATTGAATCGGGGCGCCACAAGTTGGTATCGAGCCGATCGCCTGTAGGAATCCCCTTCCACACTCCTTGGTCAAGTCGAGTCTAGACATTGCAAAACTTTTACTAACTTGGCTGTGTGCCTTACGGGCCCACGCCGCCATCGGGTGGTACTAGGATCTTTTACCCCCGACCTTTACTCGACTCGAACTCTCTTCTACTCGGGTTAAACGAATTTACTAACTAACACTAGGATCCCGTGACCACATTCACCCCAAAGTTGGATAAAGCCATAGTTATTCCTTGAATTGTATTTTGATCAATTTCCACACCGCCATTTGACTCCTTTGAAACATCTTTGTTTTCAGATGGAACCCACGAGGCAGGTCGTGGCGCCACACGACGGCCATTGGTGCTCGGATCACTCGCGGTGCTAGCAGAGATGATGACCTATCCGGTTATCGCCGCACCCCGAGTACACCGCCTTTGAGGAGTACCAGACTTTAACCAGAGCAGCACCGAGCCATCGCCCACCTCTACTCGGGAGTATGACTCCACTCATCGTGCGCACACCGCACATGGTGTTGGGGTGACTATCGATATGGCAGTCCACGATGCTGCTTATGCTGCTCGACACGCCTTCGTGGAGAGTATCGGAGTTGGACACCTCCCCTTCGTGCACATTGCTATCGCTATCCGATGTTGGTGAGGAGGGTTACTACACCGCTGCCTACTCCATCGCCACCAGAGAGCCTTCTACCATCGTAACTTTGTTCGCATGTCGATGGGCTGGATCGAGCTAACCGAGCTTTTCGCCACGAGTTGTACACCACCCGTCAGACCTTTACTGCGTTCGACGCTGTTGCACCCCTTTGTCCGATCCAGAGCTGCCGCTGCTCGCGATCTACCCAGCCAGACCGTGATGCCCTGTGGTGTCGGTTGGCCGAGGTGGAGGCTACTCTCCCGCACTTGGTCCTCTTCTCGCCACTTGGGCGCCGGGTTCTGCACTGAGTATCCGCGCCCCTGTGTCACCGACGTGGAGGACTATCCGCCCACACTACCAGCTTTCAGCTACAGCCACCTCCGCAGCATCGCTGGGACTGATGTAGGCTTGCTTGTTAGTGTTAGATGCATTCGCCATGAGCTCAAGGTCGCCTATGATGTCTTAGTCTATGTAATCAACTCGTACCGAACTCTATGCATGATCCCTTTGTAAGATATGCCGACTACTATGTAGTTTCTATCGTGCGCTTTCATTATGCATGTTTCATCATGAATGATTCTTGTCCTTTGCATAATTTCTCAAATGCTGAACTACCCTCGTATATATTAGCAGGATGGTTAGACCAGCTGGTCGTGGTCGTGGTGGCAACTTCCCACCACCGCCGAGTACATGGCTGGTATGATCCAACAGCTTGAGATGAATCGCCAATCATGGAGAACATGATGGCTCGCTTCTCGCCTAATATGAACCAAAGAGCCAAACACAACAACTCGCAGGATTTCATACGCCAACCCAAGTGTGTACCGCAGCTCAACCCAGCCCCTGGATGTCGATGATCGCTCCGTGACATCACCTATGAGATGGAGTCTGCTGATGTAGCCCTGCCAGCTATGTCACTTTTGCTTCCTTCTTCCCAAGGGACCCGCAGCTCAATGGTGGGACAGCCACAGCGCATTTCGCCAGCTTGGAACAATCATCACCGCCAGACTTCCAAGTTGCTTCCGTGCCCGCTTCATCCTCAAGGAGTCATGGACCGAAGAAGCGTGAGTTCCGCAACTCACCCAAGGCAACAAGACTGTTGAAGCTTATCAACAGAGTTCCTGGACTTGTCTCGCTATGTCAAGAGGATATTGCAACCGATGCACGCAGACAAGAGAAGTTCCGTGACGGCCTTCAAGTCGACATCAAGCTCGCACTTCTAGTGCACGACTTTGCTGATTTCGCCACCTTGGTGAACAAAGCTATCAATGTCGAAACTGGTCTGCAGGAATACCAGAGCTCTAACAAAGAACTGCGACACGGCTCATCTTCGGCCCGCCCTCAGGGTTGCAAGATATGGATTCCCAACAAAGATGTACCAGCCAAATGCACCTGCCCCAAGGCAGAGCTATGCTGCACCTCGCCCCGCTTACTCCAACTAGGCAGCCAAAGCTTCCAGCCCACCACCCCAAGCTCCTGCTCCCACCCCAATAATGGTTTGTGCTTCAGTGTGGACAACCAGGCACCGTATAGAGAATGCAACCAGAACAGTAATCAATCGGCCCTTCCAAATGATCGGCCGTGGAAGCAACCAACCCCGCAACAACAATGCCAAGCCTTATGGTCGAAGTTCATGCCAACCACGTTGATCCGAACGAAGCTCAAGACCAGCCTGCCATCGTGATGGGTACACTCAAATTCAAGATCAGATCTGCTTTATTCGATTCAGAGCATCGATTCATTCATGTCAAGATTTTGCATACAAGCACGACGTTATGTGAGGAGATGAACTCTTCGGTAGTGGTAAAACCCCTTGGGACAATGTCAAACCTCCATGGTTGGCGCCGACGCCCCGTGGAAATCAAGGGCTGGAATTCTATGCCTCACCCATTATCCTCAAGACGCCTAACATCGACCTCATTTTGGGATGGATTGGTTGAAAGCGATATCGCTTCAATCGCTTGCGCCACTAAGACCGCCCATCTGCTACACCCTTCGATGAAATAATAAGCTACAATGCTCGTTCGTTCAGAATGCCGAGGCAAGGCTCTATGCATTGAATGCATTGAACGCCGCACCTCGAGGGCATTGAAAACATTCCTGCTGCTCGCGATTTCCAGACGCTCTTCCTCAAGAACTTCCAGGATTCCCCTCGCTAGAGCTGTCGAATTGCCATCGACTTGAAACCAGCACCACTCCTATAGCCAAGCGACCCTACAAGATGTCGCCGCATGAACTCCTTGAGCTCAAGGAGGAAATCGACAAATCTCTTCAAAGTGGTTTCATTCGCCCAAGTTGCTCTCCTTGGGGAGCACCTTCTCTTTGTCAAGAAGAAGGATGGGACAAACCGATTGGTCCAAGACTACCGCCCCATAAACCAAGCTACCATTCGAATAAGTATCCTCTTCCTCGGATCAATGATCCGTATGATCAACTGGCTGGTTCATCGTTGTTCTCTAAACTCGACTTGAGGTTGGGTTACCACCAGATCCGTGTTCGTGAAGAGGATATCCCAAAGACCGCATTCGTGACTCGTTATGGTTCATACGAGTACACCGCCATGTCTTTCGCTTAACCAATGCTCCAGCCACCTTCTCTCGCCGATGAACTATATATTCATGGATTACCTCGACAAGTTCGTCGTGGTTTATCCGGATGATATCCTGATATTTTCCAAGAATGAAGAAGAACATGCTCAACATCTTCGCCTTGTGCCGAAAAGCTACGAGAGCATCAACTTTATGCCAAGTTCTCCAAATGTGAATTCTGGCTTCCCAAGTAACCTATCTTGGGCATGTCATCTCTAAGGATGGTATTGCCGCCAACCCCGAACGAGTTCAAGCTATTCTCGATTGACTCCTCCAAGAACGTCATAAGTCGAAGTTTTCTCGTCTCGCCACTATTGCCGCCGATTCATCGAGAACTTCTCCAAGATTGCCATGCCTCCGACTAACCTATTGTATAAGGGCGCCAAGTTCCAATGGATGATAAATGTCGAAAGTTTCCAGCACTCAAAGACAAGTTGACTTCTGCCCCAAAGATTAGCTCCTCCCGATACTAAGAAGGACTTCACATTTATCGCGACGCTTCCTGCCAAGGATTAGGCTGTGTCCTAATGCAAGAGCGCAGTGGTTGCTTATGCCTCTCGGCAATTGCGCCTCACGAAGAGAACTACCCAGTTCACGACCTCGAACTTGTTGCTGTCATTCATGCACTCAAGCAAGGCGACATTACCTTCTCGGTAATCGCTAGAGATCTTCACCGACCACCAAAGTCTGAAGTATCTGCTTACTCAGCCAGACCTGAACCTCCGCCACAGAGATGGATGGAGACTGCTGCAGACTTTGATTTGGGTATTTCCTATACACTGTGCAAGGCTAATGTAATGGCTGATGCCTTGAGCCGCAAGTCTTATCGCAACCACCTCCAAGTTCACAAAGTTCAGCCTCACTTGTTGAAGAATTCAGAAAGCTGAACCTCCATATTGTTCCTCCGGTGCACTCGCCCTCCTCCGGAGTTCGCAAGATGAATCTCCGTTGTTTCCTGTGGTTCCTCTATACCCCGGCTGTTGAACCCGATCTCGTGAGCTCCATCAAGACAATGCAGGATATGACTCAAGTCTACAAGATTAAGCGCGACTCAAAGAAGGAAAGCCTCATTCTTCACTATTGTCGATGATGGCGCCTTGTACTTCAAAGGTCGCTTAGTGGTGCCATGTAAGAAGGAAAACCTGAATATGACTCAGAGGTTATGAAAGAAGCTCATGATACGCCTTATGTATCCATCCCGGTAGTACAAAGATGTACCAAGACATTCGCCGAGATTCCGTGGTCTAATATGAAGCAAGACATTGCTCGCTATGTTGTTGAATGTGACGCTTGTCGTCAGATCAAAGCAGTAACATCAAAGGCCTGCCGGAACTCGCAACCTATCTCTATTCCTGAATGGAAATGGGACCATGTTGAAATGGACTTCACATCGGATTTCCCAAGTCGCAGAAAGGTAATGATGCTATTCTTGTCGCCATTGACCGCTTTCTAAAGTTGCACATTTTCCGCGGTCAAAGAAACGATCACCGCTAGTCAGCTTGCAACTCTCTATATGTCCGTAATTGTTTCACTTCACGGTATTCCACCGGTTATCAGCTCGGACCGTGGCAGCTTATTCACTTCAAGATTCCGGCAAGTTTCAAGAAGCTATGGGGACTCACTTATCTTTCAAGATCGCTTCATCCGCAAATACAAGGGCAAGTTGAACGTGTCAACCAAGTTCTCAAGACATGCTTCGAGCTTGTGTTATTTCCTTCGCAAGAAATGGAGGAATCTCTCCGATGCTGAGTTCTCTTATAATAATAGCTATCAAGCTTAGTCTCAAGATGGCCCTTCAAGTGTTATATGGACGAAAGTGCCGAACCCTCCGAACTGGTCGAAATCGGGAACGCCCACTCTTCGTCCGGATATTATCCAACATGCCAAGAACAAGTCCGCATTATTCGCGAGAATCTCAAGACCGCTCACCACGCTAAAAGAGTAATTATGACCGCCATCATAAAGACATGGTCTATCAACTCGGGCGAAAAGGCCTATCTTCGCTACACCAATGAAGGGTGCTCACCGCCGGATCAAGGGCAAGCTAGCTCTCGCTATATTGGCCCATTCACTATTCTCGAAAGGCGGAAAAGTGGCATATCAATCGAGCTTCCGTCGAACCTTTCTCGTTCACGATGTGTTCCACGTGTCACAACTCCGACGCTGCTTCAAGGACCCAATCCGAGCAAAGGATCATGAAGTGCTCGAATTGCAACAGACCTCTCCTATAAAGAGCATCCGTCCGCATTCTCGACTGCTGAACGCCGCACACGCCGGCGATCAAGTTCTCAAAGTCCAAAGTGGTCAAATCACTCAAGACGGCCACCGGGAACGCGAGGATCGCCTTCGTGATGAATACCCCGCGACTCTTCCTTCTACCTCCTAAATCTCGGACGAGATTTCTTGTAGTGGAGGAGATTTGTAACGCCTCGGATAATCATGCTACAAGAATCTCACGCTGATGGTGCCACGCCACCTCACACCGTAGTTAATCCTCGGTTAATTCAAACTGTTTCAAATTCAAATTCAAATTTATGATAACAATAAAAGTTTTCAAAAATTAAAACTAAAATGTTCGGGGTTGCCAAATATTGCATAGGTAATTATGGTGAAGTAAACACATTTTTATAAAATGCCTAAATAATTTAAAATGATTTAAAACAGAAAAGAAAATAAATAAAAGAAAAAAAAAAAAACAAAAAGAGAAAGAGAAGCCCCCCATCGGGATCAAGGCCCACCACCATCGGTCAACCAGCCGCCCAGTCGGCCCCCCACTCCCTCCTTAACCACTCGGGCCCCCCTCCCCAGCCCGACACCCCACTTCACCCACGATCCCTTCCTCTCTCCCGATCCGATCGGGATCGAGGATCGCCGCCGCCGATCGCCGACCACGACGCCGGAGCCGCCTCCCATCCCGCCAGTCGCCGCCCTCGCTCCTCCTCGACGCCTTCTCGTCCGACCGCCGCCACGAGCCCGCTGCCCCTGCCCCTGACCTCCCCCTTGAGCTTCCTCCTTCCTTTCCCTAGGACGCTTTGCTGCCGCCTCCTCATTGGCGGTCGACGCGCCCGGCGCCACTGCCGCCATGCTGCCACGCTGGGCCGTTTCCGCCTGCCCTCCTCTGCTTCCCGGGGTGTTCTCTTCTGCCGCCTTCGGGCTTCGCTTGCACGCAAGGCCGCACGACACCCTCCTCCTCCTCGCCGCTGCCAACATCATCGACCCGCAAGCTGCTTCTCAGGCCAACGCCGACGAGGCGGGTCGCCCACGCTCTGCCACCACTCGCCCACGCCACTCGGCTCTGCCTGGCCGCGCTGGGCCACGGCCACGGCTCCTCGCCTGAATCCCCTTGCTCCGGCTCGGCTCCTCGCTGACTCACCTCTCGCCTGGCGCCAGCCTCAGCTGGCCGCCTGCGCCCATCCTCGCCGGCTGGCCTGCCAGAAGCCGCCGCTTCCCGCGCTTGCGGCCCTCGCCTGCCCTCGCCTCCTCCTTGCGCGCTGCCTGCCATGGGCGCGGCTGGCCTGCACTACCACCAGATTCCCAATAGGCCTCTGGCCATCGACAGGGGCCCCGCCAAAACGCTTAAAAAAAATAATAATAAGGTAAAATAAATATAATTAATAAAATAAAAATGATTTAATAAAATTAATTATTAATTAATTAATTAATTAATTAAGCTAATTAATCCAGTTTAATTAATTTAATTAACTAGTTAAGTTTAATTAAACTGTAATTAGATTAACCTAAACCCCTAATTAACCTAATTAGAGGATGACATGTGGTCCCCCGACCCACATGTCGTTGACCAGGTCAACGGTCAACGTTGATCGCTGACGCCAAGATGACATCATGCCGATGTCATAAATCCATTTTCGAATTAATTAAATAATTAATTAAATTCCGTAAATTAATAAAATCTTTAGAAAATCATATCTTTTAACCGTAACTCGGATTAAAATATTTTCAACATGAAAGTTGCTCGTAACGACGAGACTAATCCGATACGCAGTCCGCTCGTCCGCCACACACCCCTAACCTATCGAACTCGCAACTTTCCTCCGCCCTTCGCCTCGAAAACACGTAAACCCCGGGATATTTTCCTCGATGTTTCTTAACCGTACCACCTCATACCACGTTAGGGCACGCCTAGCATCGTTATTTGTCATGTCATGCATCGATATGCATCTGCTTACATGGTATTCATTGTTTCTTCCTCTTCTCTCCGTAGACTACGAGACCGACGCGGCGCTGCCTGGGCTCGACTACGGAGTTGACGACTTCTCTCTCTTGCCGTAGCAACCAGGCAAGCCCCCTTGATCACCAGATATCGCTTATTCTACTCTATACCGCTTGCATTAGAGTAGTGTAGCATGTTATCGCTTTCGATATACCTATCCCGATGCATAGCCCGTCCTTGTTACTATCAAGTTGTTACTTTTTACCCGCAATCCTATATGCTTAGTATAGGATGCTAGTATTTTCATCTGTGGCCCTACATTCTTGTCCGTCTGCCGTGTTATATTATCGGGCCGTGATCACTGGGAGGTGATCACGGTATATACTATATACTTATACATGATACATGTGGAGACTAAAGTCGGGTCGGCCGGTGGAGCACCCATGAGTGGATCTTTGTGTGCGGAGCGACAGGCAGGTTGAGACCGCTTAGGAGAGAGGTGGGCCTGGCCTGCTCGGCGCTCATGGATACTTAACACGCTTAACGAGATCTTGGTATTTGATCTGAGTTGGCTACGAGCCTATACGCACTAACCATCTACGCTGGAGTAGTTATGGGTATCCCGCCGTGGTATCACCGGCACTTCGTGACGCCACGATCGAGCGGCGCCACCGATTGGACCGAACGCCACTAGGCTAGGTCTGCTCGCCGCCACAGACGATCGTGCAGGTGTGCTCAGGGCGGGGCCTGCACTTCGCGCGCTTAGGTTTAGACCGGCGGGGCCTCTCTGCTGAGCCTAGGTGGGGCTGCGACGTGTTGATCTTCCGCGCCGGCATGACCCAGAAAGTGTGTCCGCCAAATGGGACTGCTGCATTGGTAAGTTGGTGCACCCCGCAGGAAGTTAATCTATTCAATAGCCGTGATCTTCGGTAACAGGACGACTTGGAGTTGTACCTTGACCTTATGACAACTAGAACCGGATACTTAATAAAACACACCCTTCCAAGTGCCGATACAACCGTGGTCGCTTCTCTCTCGTGGATACGAGGAGGGATCGCCGGTAGGATTATTGCTATGTGATGTTACTTGAGGACTTCAGACTACCTCTTCTACCTGCTGTAAGTCAGGTGACTGTGGTTTAGTCTTCGATAAGACTAGCTATCCCCTCTTATTCTGGCATTCTGCAGCTCACCCACCGATATGGCCCTTTACACATATATCCATGCATATGTAGTGTAGTTCCTTGCTTAAGTAGTACTTTGATGAGTACTCACTGTTGCCTTGTTCCCCTTTTTCCCTATCTCTACTCGATTGTCGCAACCAGACGATGGAGCCCAGGAGCCGACGCCACCGCCGATGACGACTACTACACCGGAGGTGCCTACTACTACGCAGCAGCCCGCGACGATTTACTAGTGAGTAGTTTAGGAGGATCCTGTGTGAGGCCTCGCGCTTCTTTCGATCAGATCCCAGCTTTGTGCTAGCCTTCTTAAGGCAAACTTGTTTAACTTATGTCCGTACTCAGATATTGTTGCTTCCACTGACTCGCCTATGATCGAGCACTTGTATTCGAGCCCTCGAGGCCCCCGGCTTGTATTATGATGCTTGTATGACTTATTTTATTTTTAGAGTTGTGTTGTGATATCTTCCTGAGTCCTCGATCTTGATCGCATACATTTATGCGCATGATTAGTGTACGATTGAATCGGGCGCTACATCGCCTTACATGCCGGGTTGACCATGATTGGAATCATGGCAACATGCATTACGCCGGGTGCAGCCACTACAATACAATGGGCCAATTCCCATGGGATTTCAACGGGAGGACGATGTTAATTCGCCTTGGCCGCAGGGTCGGATTCGCCAAGATCCGGTGACGCATCTTGTCCGCCTGTATAAGGGGAGAAGGAGGATTTCCTTCGAAGAACCCGTTAAATGGGTTTTCCATGAATAATCCCTGCCTTGGGTGTTTAACACTCAGCGTGGTCCGACCTGCGCCTTTCAAACTTAAGTTTTTATAATGTGTTCTTCTTCGACGCAGGAACTGCGCCGGACCGCCGAGGGCATGCTAAGTCCGCCCGCAGCCCGAGCATCCAGAGAGATCCGGATCCGCCTCCAAGAGGATCCGACATAAAGGTGGAGCTAATCGACGGGTGTTCCACCAGCTCAGATGGATAATGCTTTAGTCGCCATCACGGCCGACTATCCCGGACTATATCCGCTTCCTGTGATTGCGGCCAAGCCCCGACACCGCTATTCCTTCCTTGCTTATTTCACCACCGAGATATGATGGCACTGCAGGTGAGACGCCTTAGGGCGAGAAGCCGAGCTCAAGGTGGCTGACCAACAAGGGCCAGTTCGACCAAGAGGGCGGAAGAGGAGCGCGCTGACTCAAACGTCGCCGCAAAGGTGTAGCTCACAATTCAGTATTTAGAGCAACGCTCCTAGGAAGCGCTTGAGTGCTCATGACTTTATAGGGAAAAAGCGCCACGGATCATGGGCGTGGAAGTTGTCAATCCAACCTCTACTCAGCTGGGCTCCCGTGACCGGGTCGAGGGGGAGGCGAGCGCAAGGCGCGAGCCGGACGCCTCCGACGGAGGATGCCGACGACTGTCCGCCACCAAGTCTCGAGGTGGAGAGTGCCTCAATCACAAAGCGCCGCGGACAAGTATTTCGTGACGCTGTGCTTCTCCCCGCAGGCGCTGAATGCCTTAACACGGGGACGCGCACCTCTGCATGTGCTCAAGATAGTTTTATCGAGCTACTTGAGCAAAGATGTAAAAGACATAATGGTAAGAGAATTTAATAGTTATATATGCCAAGAGTCCCCGAGACTTAAAGTAGTTATATTTAAACTGATTTAAGGATCATATGAAACGAGGATCTTACCGAGAAGAATACCCAACTGTCTCAGAGCTGCAAGAGTGCAAGGCCCAACTTGAGGCCGCATTTCGGGCGCAGGAGGAAACGCAGGACCTCTCCTGGTAACGCATTTTAGAAAGATAAGTAGCGCTATCGCTTGCAAGTCTAAAAACGACATTACAGTGCTGCCTGACAAGATCCGACAGGCAAGAACTTCTGCGCCAACTAAAGGTCGGCGAGAGGGTGCCGCATAAGGTGCAGATGAAAGGAACAAGCCCAGGATGCCCATGCCCAGCTTGGAGAAGAGCTGAAAGGCGCTCGCTCCGAGCTGTCGGGTTCGTTAAGGAGAATCGCGGATTCATCGCGCATATATAGTAAGTGCTTGAGCGAACTCCTTTGAAAAGAAGAGTTTGGCAGGAAGTCAATTTGATGTAATATGTCTGCAGGTATGCTCACTGTGTCGCCTCGCTGGAGGAGATGCCCGTGAATAACGGGTGATCAACTTCCCGAATTGTTGCAACCGATCGAACGAAGTTCGGCAAAAGCTATGAGCGCGCGCCATCCAGGCGCTATGGCCAGCCTTCTCCATACCCGAGGGTCTTGGGAGCTTATGCGGAGAAGCTGCAGGAGGCGGCAGCGCTCAATTTATGGAAGATTTCGCCGCCGCCAAGGTGCCGTGGAGGCCCGGGCCATGGTAAAGACGCTGTACAAGAAGGCGATCCCAACCACATGGTCAAGTCGGACCTGTGGGGCCCGGCGGGAAGGAGATCCCCGTGAGTTTAGTATACGCCAAGTGGAGTTGGCTACTAAATTTTCCCAACAGACTGTAAATTAGACAACCTCGTTAGACGGATTGAGGAAGAATACAATCACCGATCCGACAATGTATTATAAAATGACATACAAAATGCCTTCTAGCCGGATTGTAGATCGCTTGTCTTTGCCGACCTTTTCGCTTCGACCTCGGACCCTAGAGTCCGGAGGTGTCCAATACCGCCTCTCGTTATGAAACAACCCGGTATGCATGGAGACCAAAGGAGGGGTCATCAGGCTTTATCGACAAGTGCCCAACTAGTTATGTTATATTACATGGGTAGTAAGAAACATCTTCCGTGGAGAATAGTTCCTAAGGGTTCCTTTCCTCCGGGGTGGTATGCCCTAAAGTGCATGTCCGGCCTCATGAAAAAGCAGAAAAACATCTGGGGCAGATAAATAAGTGGATAAAAATCATCTTTAAGTCACCAATCAATATTCCCTTAAGAACGCTTAGCTTTGCTTCACCCACCGAGGTACACATCCGCTGACCCGCAGTAATAATCGCAGAGGTGCTCCCTTTACCTCCTAGCCGAACAATCGGGAACGAGGGGTAAGCATGGAGCGTGAAACCCAGCTTGGCCAAAACTTAAGTCATATCGATGCATATAATGGTGAATAAAAGGTACATGTGGAGGCTTGACATGTGCTGGGCATGAAGCCCGATAATTAAGCTTCCGTAAAGAAGCCCTGTGTATAATGAGTGCGGATAGCACATCAATTGCGCGCGAACATTGCGCAAGTAGGCCCTTTAAGGCTTGGATGAATAGGGTTGAGAAAAAAGATAAACAAAAGGCAGCTGAAGTAAAAAAGGTTTGGACGGGGAAAGGGACGAACTCTTAGTCCGGCGCTAGGCATAGAATCGCCGGAGGCGGGCTGCGCTCCATGGGTTCGCCGCTCAGTCGGTTATCCGATGCATTTCAGAGACGGTACGCCCGCCGGTCAGACTTGATCGATGATGAAGGGGCCTTCCCATTTGGGCTTGAGCTTGTCCTTTTTCTTGTCCGCAGCGAGAACCAGTTCGCCAACGCTGTAAGTCTTGGCCCGCATTTCTTCCGCTTTGATATCTTCGAGCCATCGCTGATAGAATGCGAACGAGCCTTGGCGACGCCACGCTTCTTCCTCCAATGTGTCCAAGCTGTCCCGCCGATCCAACTCAGCTTCTTTCTTTCTTCGCATACGCGCACTCGAGGTGAGTCATGAATGATGTCGCAGGCAAACTGCTTCGCGCCAGATACCATAAAAATGGTGTGAATCCAGTAGTAGGTTAGGCGTTGTCCGCAGCCCCCAGAGTACGGAGTCGAGCCTCTACCCAGGCGTGTCGATTTCGTAAGGGACCGCACTGTTAGTCCGGGTTTGATGCCGCCATTATTAGACCATTTGCTCGCTCCACTTGACCGTTGGTTTGAGGATGATAGACAAGCGTAATCGAGCTTGATTCCCATATTTTTGCACCATGATTTAACCTCATCGGCGGTGAAGTTCGCGCTGCTATCGGTGATGATGCTGTGGGGACACCATAACGGTGTACTACCCCGGATATAAAGTCTATCACTGGTCCGGACTCTGCCGCTTTAACCGGCTTGGCCTCTATCCATTTGGTGAATTTATCCACCATGACCAATAGGTACCTTTTGCTTGTGGGTTCCCTTTAAGTGGTCCAACCATGTCAAGCCCCTGCATCTGCTTAACGGCCAGGTAATGGGTATAGTTTTGAGGGTGCAGGGTGGCATATGGCTCGATTAGCAAAGAGTCGACAACCGACGATCTTTGGACTAAGTCCCGAAAGATCGCGGGCCGTCGGCCAAGAAAACTCGTACGGAATGCCTTTCCTACAAGCCCGAAAGGCGCGCAGTGTCCGCTTAGTCCGCATGAATTTCAGCCAGAGGTTTCGCCTTCCTCCTGGAGATACACCTTGAAGGACTCCGTTGTGCTTTTTTATAAAGTTCTCCTCATAGACCTTGTAGGCTTTAGATCGCGGACAATGCAGGGCCTCATTTTGGTCTCGGAAGCTCCTGCCAAGCAAGTAGGCGAGGAATGGTTCTGTCCACGGGCAATTACTCGCCATTATGTCGTGGGCGGAAGGTGTTATGTCATCGGCTGAATCGCAGTTGGTGCGCTTGTTCCGGTTTGTTAGTTCCGGACTCCTCTTCCCATAGTACGGATGGCTTGAAGAGCCGCTCCAGAAGATGTTAGGAGGGACAGCGCCGCTTTTGCGCCAATGCGTACAAGACGCCGGCTGCTTGGTTATTATCCCGGCCACGGATGGAATTCAAGTCCTTCGAACCGGCTGACATTTT
>JAHIAM010015203.1:0-18520 GCA_021605205.1 Aegilops longissima | reverse complement strand
AAAATACATGGAATACACCCTGGAAAGATGACATGGCATTTTACAAAAGACATGTAGGAATCAAATTCATAGGGTGCACATATTAATCATGGCAAAAATAACAAAAGTGCAACTTCTGATAAAAATCAGAAACTATCAGCACATAGCACTCTTCCAACAGCATTTCGGGCATCAAGATGAGCTCAAATGAAAATAATGCAATGGAACGAAATGATCTACTCTTCGAGACGAACATTTTGACATATTATACGCGAAAAATGGATCTACGGATGCGAAGATATAGCACGTTGAAAAATGCACGAAATTACAAAGATCTAAAGACTTAGAAGGAAAATAGAGAGGGAAGAGTCAACGGCCGCACGGATCCCGAGGCGGGATCGGGATCGGCCGACGGGCGGTGACGGCGCTGGCGGCGGGCGCTGGCCGGGCGAGGGCGGCCGGGATCCCGAGAGAGGGGAGGCGCGAGGAGGGGCGACCGACGCGCCCGGCGGCGGCACGGACGGCGGCGAGCGGCCGGCCGGGCGAGGGAGGCGGCCGGGGCGGCGCCGGCCGGGCGGGAGCGGGCGGCGAGGTGGCGCTGGCGGGCGCGGGGCGCCCTGGCGGCGCCAGGCGGCGGCAGGCAGCAGCGGCCGGCCATGGGCGATCAAGCGACGGGCGGCGCGCGGCTGGGCTCATGGGCCCGATCCGGCCCGGGGGTCCGGCGCGGACGGCGGCGCGCGACAGGTGGCGGCATGAGCGGGCGGACGCGGGCGATTTTGTCCGGGCGCATGGCGGACACGTCCGCCAAGGCGAGGTTTTTAGGGTTTCGGGGAGGAAGATGATCCGGATTTCGGGGGAGGTTTGCTTAAATAGGCATAGAGGGAGCTAGGAGAGTCCAAATGAGGTGTAGTTTTCGCCCACACGATCGTGATCGAACGACGGAGAGCATGGAGGTGACTTAGATGGGTTATTGGGCTGTTTTGAAAGGGTGTTGGGCTGCAACTTAAAAGAGGCCTTTGCGAGAGTGCGGTTAACCGTTGGAGTACCAAACGAGCTCCAAATGACCCGAAACTTGACCGGTGGTCTCCGGGTGTTATACCAAGGCCACTAGACAAACCCCGGTCCATTTCGAGAAGGTTTAATACCCGCATACGGAAAAACGTAAAAGGACCGCCGGGGAGATAGGAGTGCCGGATTGCAAAACGGACAACGGGAAAATGCTCGGAATCATGAGGCGAACACGTATGCAAACGCGATGCACATGATGACATAATATAAAATGCATGACATGGACAAAATGCAACATGAAGAAAAACCCAACCACGGAGGGAATATCATATATCAAGGCCGAAAATGGCAAGAGTTGGAGTTACAAATATGGAAAGTTACTTCCGGGGTGTTACAACACTCCACCACTACAAGAGGATCTCGTCCGAGATCTAGGACTGAAAGAACTCCGGATATTCGAACGGAGGTGATCCTCGCGCTCCCGTGTAGCTTCTCGGTCGAATGGTGTGACCACTTCACTTTCAGAATTTGATTGACTTGTTGCGAGTCTTGCGCTCGGTTTCTTCAAGAATAGCAACGGGTGCTCATGATAAGAGAGATCTTCTTGAAGGTCAATCTCTTCAAAGTTGATAGTGCGTTCAGAGTCTTGAAGCACTTGCGAAGTGTGACACGTGAAACACATCGCACGTTTGCAAAGTTGGATGGAAGCTCAAGTTGATAGGCGAGATCGCCTCTTTTCCCAATGATCTTGAAAGGACCCACGATCTAGGGGCAAGCTTCCTTTGATACCGGGCGACGAGTACCTTTCATTGGAGACGCGGAGGTAGACATGGTCTCCAATTTCAAAAGTCACATCACGGTGCTTATCATCATAATAGCTCTTCCGCGCGATTATGCGGCTTTGAGATTCTCACGAATGACTTGGCACATTTCTTCCGCTACGTGATCAAGTCATTGCCAAGAAGTTGGCGTTCACTGTCTCGGACCAATTGAGAGGAGTACGCACTTTCGCCATAGAGAATTTCGAATGGGGCCTTGCCGAACTCGCTGGAAGCTGTTGTTGTAAGAGAACTTCGGCATATGGAAGACAATCTTCCCACTTCATACCGAAGAAATGACACAAGCCCCGAGCATATCTTCAAGGATTTGATTTACTCGCTCAACTTGGCCACTTGTTTGAGGATGGAAAGCTGTCTGAAACGAATGTTGGTGCCCATGGCCTTCAAAAGAATCCCGAACTTGGAGGTAAAGATGCTGCCACGGTCTGAAGAGATCACTTGAGGAATACCGTGCAAGGAGACAATCCTGGAGGTGTATAGCTCTGCCAACTGAGCTGCAGTGATGGATTCTTTAATAGGAAGAAAATGAGCCACTTTAGTAAGCTTGTCAATGACAACGAAGATAGCATCATTTCCACGCTTGGACTTTGGAAAGCCAGTCACGAAGTCCATTTCAATATGATCAAACTTCCATTCAGGAATAGCAAGAGGTTGAAGGAGACCAGCTGGTCTTTGGTGTTCTGCTTTCACTCTTCTGCAGACATCACACTCATTCACGAATTGAGCAATTTCTCGCTTCATTCGAGTCCACCAATATGACTGCTTGAGATCATGGTACATCTTCGTACTTCCAGGATGAATGGATAGAAGCGAATTGTGAGCCTCGTTCATAATGACTTTTCGCAGATCACCCTTAGGAACCACAATCCGGTCCTCAAAGAACAGAGTGTCTTTGTCATCAACGCGGAAGCACTTGTACTTGGAAATGCCCTTGTCAATACCACGTTTCACTTTCTTCACCATGGCATCCAGAAGTTGAGCCTCACGAATCTGATCTTCCAAAGTAGGAGAGACTATGAGGTTGGCAAGAAAGCCTTGAGGAACAACTTGAAGATTCAGCTTGCGGAAAGATTCACAGAGATCCGGCTGAAAGGGCTTGAGGATTAGATTGCGATAAGCTTTCCTGCTCAAAGCATCTGCAATGACATTGGCTTTGCCTTGAGTATACTCAATACTTGGGTTGTACTCTTGAATCATTTCGACCCATCGAGTCACCTCGAGGTTGAGGTTGGGCTGAGTGAAGATGTACTTGAGACTCTTGTGATCGGTGAAAATGTCCACTTTCCTTCCCAACAAGAGATGTCTCCATGTAATCAATGCATGGACAATCGCCGCCAACTCAAGATCGTGAGTGGGGTAGTTCTTCTCGTTGGGCTTCAATCTGGCGAGAGGTATAAGCCACAACTCTCTTCTCTTGCATTAACACAGACCGAGACCTTGAAGAGAAGCATCACGTAAAACTTCAATGGCTTGGATTCATCAGAGGAGTTAAGACATGAGCTGTGACGAGTTTCTCTTTGAGGGTGTTGAAAGCAACGTCACACTCAGGAGACCAGACATACTTCACATGCTTCTGGAGGAGGTTGGAAAGAGGCTTTGCAATCTTGGAGAAGTTCTCAACGAATCTTCGCAATAGCTTGCAAGACCAAGAAAGCTGGAGCTGCTTGACATTCTGAGGAGGTTCCCAATTCACAATTGCGGACACCTTCTCGGGATCAACAGCGATGCCCTTGGC
Organism: Aegilops longissima; assembly: GCA_021605205.1. Classification (NCBI taxonomy): domain Eukaryota; kingdom Viridiplantae; phylum Streptophyta; class Magnoliopsida; order Poales; family Poaceae; genus Aegilops; species Aegilops longissima. The sequence goes on along the minus strand of JAHIAM010015203.1, from coordinate 14,959 downwards.
AGAGATGATATGACCAAGATAAAGCACTTCATCAAGCCAGAATTCACATTTGGAGAACTTCGCATAGAACTGATACTCTCTGAGCTTGTCTAGCACCAATCGCAAATGTTTGGCATGATCCTTCTTATTCTTGGAGAAGACCAAAATATCATCAAGATAGACCAAGACGAATTCATTGGTGTAGGGGTTGAATATGAAGTTCATCATCCGAGAGAAAGTTGGAGGAGCATTGACGAGGCCGAAAGACATGACAGTATATTCATAAGAACCAAAGCTTGTTCTGAATGCTGTCTTGGGAATATCTTGTTCACGAATGCGAATCTGATGATACCCCATACGAAGGTCAAGCTTGGAGAACACCGTAGCACCTTTGAGTTGCTCGAAAAGCTCATTGATGTTGGGAAGTGGATACTTGTTCTTGATTGTCTTCTTATTCAATGGACGGTAATCGACGCAAAGTCGGTCCGTGCCATCCTTCTTCTGGACAAAAAGAACACCACAACCCCAAGGAGATGAACTCGGTCCGATCAAACCAGACGCTCTTGTTCATCGAGCTGCTTCTTCAATTCCTTCAGCTCATCAGGTCCAAGCTTGTATGGACGCTTGCAAACGGGTTCGATGCGGGCTCAAGATCAATAACGAACTCAAGCGGCCGATGAGGAGGCATACCCGAAGCTCTTCCGGAAAGACATCTTGGTACTACAAACGATCGAATCGAGAGATGGCATTCAATTCGCCCTTCTCATTGAGAGAAAACAACCGAATGGTTTCATCACGAGAGGCATAAATGATCACATCATTAGAAGAATGAGTCAATTGAATTTCCCCGCAGCACAATCAAGCCGAGCTTTGTGCCGAGAAAGCCATCCATTCCGAGAATAAGATCAATATCCGAGTCACCAAGAACAATTGGTTTAGAAAGAAATCTGTAATCGCCCATCTTGATAGAAACATTAGAGCAACCAAACTAGAATTCATAAGCCTTCCGGAGAAACAACTTGCATAACTTTGGAGAGAATCTCGTGTCAACATTGTGCTTCATGCAAAAGGATAAGACATGAAAGAATGCGATGCACCAAGATCAAATAAGACTTTTGCAGGAATATCATTAATCGAGAGATTACCCATTATCACATCGAAGATTCCTCTGCTTGAGCTGCATTCATCATATTGACCTTGGCATACTTTGGATTATGCTTGACCACGCATTGCTGGAAGATTTCACAGAGGAGGAGGCGGAAGACGCCTCTGGTTGAAGCACTTGTTCAGATAGTGACCCTTCTGCGACACTTGTTGCAAGTGACCTCGAGAGCGGACGGTGGTAAGGAGCACTTGACCTTGGAGCTTGAGAATTAGACTTGTTCGATAGCTTGGGTTGGGTGGGTGGGAAGATCCACGGCCACCTGAGTTCTTCTCACGGTAAGGCCGACGGAACGGAGGAGGGGGAGTAAAACTTCTGCTGCTTGGCTGCCACTTGAGAGGACGAGGAGGACTGAATCTGCATCCCTCGATTCTCTTCTTGGAAGCCTCGCATTTGAGTTGGGCCGCTTCTTGCTTGAGTGCCATGTTGTAGAAATCATCATACTTATCCGCTCAAACAAAGACAAGAGGTAATTGCAGATCTTCCTCGGACCACCTCCGAATCGATAGATCATACTCCTTTCATCAGTGCGCCCCGCTTAGCAAAACGAGCAAGCTTACAACTGGATATTGTATTGATAGACAGACATGTTGCCCTGCTTGAGATTGCGGAACTCCTCACGCTTGTTCTCAACAACACTTTTTGGAATGTGATGAGCTCGGAAATCACGGCGAAACTCATCCTAGGTAATGACACGACCTCCTCTGGAATCTTTGTATTGTGGAACCACTCAGCAGCTTGATCCTTGAGTTGAAACGATGCAAACTTGACAAAGTCCTCGTGTCCGACATTGCTACTGATCAAAGTGCTTGCAGATGTCCACTAACCAATCGCCGCCGTCTGTGGCCTCAACACGTAAACCGAAAGACTTCGCCGATTAGCGAGAAACCGATCGAGAGTAGCAAAGTGTGGCTGATGGTTGCCTTGACCTTGATTGCCTTGATTGCCTTGATTTCCTTGCCCTCGAGTACGCTTCTTGCAAGAGCTGCAAAATCATCGAGCATTGGCATTGGTGGCTGCCATGATAGCTTGCCGTGCCTCCGGAGGCGGAGGTGGAGGTGGAGGTGGAGGATTCGATGATCCCCATCATTGCGATCCGGATTCGGGCGCGTTGGCGGAGCCATCTGAGAGGGTGACATCCGTTAGTCCTTTGATAGACAAAAAGATAAGTAGAATCAACGGATAGAAAATTGCAACATATAGTCTTCACAATAAACATTCGAACAAGAATGAACGAATGAATTCCAAAGTTAATCATCACACGTCCATTAAGGTGAGAAGCCACTTAGATAAAGATATGGAAACAACATCTGTCTTAGAAACAAATCGAATATCATAACTGAAAACAAAAGATTGGCTTCTAGAATGAGCCGGAACAAACACATGATAGAGATTTCGCTCAAAGTGTTCGTGGTGGGGCCCACACGGACACGACGTATAGCGGACGTCACGAATGACTAACAAGACGTCCCCGAATCAGCATAGCCAAGGATTCTTTAAGGCGTCTCGCGACCATTTGAATCGACCGTGAATGGGCGGACCACTAGACGTTGAACCCCAATCTCAAATCATACATCCGCCGGAAAGAATATCCCGTAAGCTACTAGAATTCCCACCTATAAACTCCGAAACTTTCGGTTATGCAATCTGGTGTTGGGGATACAGGGACACAAAATATATCACCCAAACTAATAATACCTAGATCCAATTGTATCCATCCGTCAACACATAACCAAGAAATCCTCGAAATCGTGTACCTCGACCTTGAAAAACATCCGTTATGCAAGTCATGGCAATACTCCCTTTTCGCCACAATCTCGGGCTATCGGGTTATCTCACCAACAACTGCACAAAAGAGATTTCGATGTCGGCAAAACTCGTATTCGAGAATCTGCAGCGATAAAATTGTGACGACAACACCTCGGAGCTCAACTCCCGGACACCGCCACAACCCCTAAATGTCGAGGCACCAAGAACAATGTTCTCGTCACAAAACCATCGAACGATTCCAAGATACCCACGTGATCCTAAAAAAATTTAGTGAAATTTGAGGAGAGAAGAGTCAAAACTCTCGTCAGAGACCTCACAGAGCTGACGAAGGACCGGGAAGTAAAAAGAATCCTACTCTCCGATATATATAATCCTAAGACTCAAAACATTTTCCATTCTAGACTCAACAACGCCAAGAAACAATCAAGTAGGGGCTCCTAAGTCGGGAAGGCTCGATACCAACTTGTAACGCCCCCGATGCGGCTATATCTCCCACGTGTCGAGGCACGACTTAGAGGCATAACCGCATTGAAAGCTATGTCGCAAGTGAGGTAATCTTCACACAACCCATGTAATAATTAAGGGAAAGATACATAGTTGGCTTACAATGCCACTTCACACAAGACATAAATAAACATCCATCATTCGAGTACACTCAAGGTCCGACTACGGAACCAAAATAAAAGAAGATACCCCAAATGCTAACACAGATCCCGAATCGTCCCAACTGGGCACCACTACCGATCATCCGGAAAAGACACATAGTAACGACCACGCCCTCGTCGAACTCCCACTTGAGCTTGGTTGAATCACCTGCACCGCCTCATCGGAACTCGCAACTGTTTTGAAGTATCATGAGTCACGGGACTCAGCAATCTCACACCCGCGAGATCAAGACTATTTAAGCTAATAGGAAGGACAGAGTAGTAAAGTGGAGCTGCAGCAAGCGACTAGCATATATGGTGGCTACTTACAAAAGAGAGCGAGAAGAGAAGCAAAGCACGGTCGTGAAACTAGTAGCGATCAAGAAGTGATCTGAACTACTTACGCCGACATAACTCCAACACCGTGTTCACTTCCGGACTCCGAGAAGAGACCATCATGGTTACACACGCGTTGATGTGTATTTTATTTGAGGTCAACTTTGGGTTTTCTACAACCGACATTAACAAATTCCCATCTGCCTCATAACATGGCACGGCTTTGAAAGATATTACCTGCAGGGTGTCCCAACTTAGCCCATTATAAGCTCTCACGGTCAACGAAGGATATTCTTCTACCGGAAGACCCGATCAATCTCGGAATCCCGGACTACAAGACATTTCGACAGCAATAAAACAAGACCAGCAAAGCCGCCCGATTGTGCCGACAAATCCCGATAGGAGCTGCACATATCTCGCTCTCGTGGCACATCCGGATGAGACATCCTACGAGTAAAACCAAGCCTCGAGTTTCCCGTGGTGGCCCATGATCTACTCGTTTGGGCCAGCACTCGAAGGAGCACCGGTCGGGGGGTTAAAATAAAGATGACCCTCGGGCTCGCGAAAACCCGGGGGAAAAGGCTTAGGTGGCAAATGGTAAAACCAATGTTGGGCTTGCTGGACGAGTCTTATTCAAAGCGAACTGTCAAGGGGGTCCCATAAATCACCCAACCGTGTAAGGAACGCAAAATCAAGGAACATAACACCGGTATGACGGAAACTAGGGTGGCAAGAGTGGAACAAAACACCAGGCAAAAGGCCGAGCCTTCCACCCTTTACCAAGTATATAGATGTATTAATTAGCAGATATATATTGTGATATCCCCAACAAGTAAACATGTTCCAATAAGGAACAACATCTCCATGTTCCAACAAGGAACAAACTTCACTTCTCCCAACTAGCAACGCTATAAGAGGGCTGAGCAAAGCGGTAACATAGCCAATCAACGGTTTGCTAGGAAAGGATGGTTAGGGGCTGACATGGCAATATGGGTGGCATGATATAGCAAGTGGTAGGCATCGCAGCATAGGCATAGCAAAAGAGCGAGCAACTAGCATAGCAAAGATAGAAGTGATTTCGAGGGTATGGTCATCTTGCTCGCAATGTTCTCGAGTTGTCGAAAGCTTGATCCTCGGCGTTCTCAACAGGCTCCTCGTTCACGTACTCGCCTCCGACTCTACCCAAAGCAACAACACAAACAAAGGAACCACAATAAATCACGGTGCAATGCACAATCAACATGATGCAAAACATGACATGATATGCATGATGAGATATGCAATGCTTATGTGCGCTCCGGAAGGTAAATGATGAACCAGGCATCAACTTGACAAACCAAGTATGCCACTGAAAGATGAGATGATTTCGGTTGAAATCGATATAAAGATCACCGGAAACGGATGCACGGTTTGCAAATGGCAAGCAAAACAAGAATGGCGCAAATCTGCCATTAACAGCATGATGCCACTTAGCAAGCAACAATTAATTAAGCTACTGCACCCAAACGTATCAACAAAGCACATGGCAGTGATCTACACATGATGCTCGACAAAAGATGAACACTGAGCTACGGCTAGTTCACATCATAACATGTTCAAACAAGCATGGCAAAAGTGCATTAATAATCAGGCTGGACATGGCAAAAACAGCAACAGGTTGCAATGTTCAGAGCATCAAAACTACATGCTACAGGAACTTAAAATAGCAAAACATGGCACGGCATGAATCTACTCAAAGCCTAGAACAAAAGTCCCTTACTGACCATAAGCCAAAAGGACTAGAAAATATAGTAACACCCATGTCAATATTGAAAGTCTCATAACAGATTCAGCAACTTGGCATGTCAAAACTGATAACGAGATGGCATGTTTACAAGCTCAATGCACTCACTACAGAGCCTCAAATGATAAACTAAGCATACATACATCAAGAAGACATGACATAGAAGACATACATGGCAAGAACACTAACATAGCCTATACGGGTCAACCACAACATCCTAGGCAAAATTGAATAACACGTATACAATCTGCCAGGAAACATTTGGTAGCAAAAGTAGAGCTCGATTCACTCAAGCTATGGCATCCCATAATTGCAAACAAAGGCATGGATGGATAGAGCAAGTCATGCTTTACAAAACACCCTTACTGAAGTATCTCAAAATATGCATAGATCTCTCGGTATCATCAAGCAAACATGGCATCAAAATCAGCTAAAACAGGGCTGAAATCAGCAACATTAGGACACCTACTTTGCATGCTTGTGCTAGTCACCACATAGATCACAAAAATACATGGCATACACCCCTGGAAAGATGACATGGCATTTTACAAAACACATGTAGGAATCAAATTCATAGGGTGCACATATTAATCATGACAAAAATAACAAAAGTGCAACTTCTGATAAAAATCAGAAACTATCAGCACATAGCACTCTTCCAACAGCATTTCGGGCATCAAGATGAGCTCAAATGAAAATGATGCAATGGAATGAAATGATCTACTCTTCGAGACGAACATTTTGACATATTATACGTGAAAAATGGATCTACGGATGCGAAGATATAGCACGTTGAAAAATGCACGAAATTATAAAGATCTAAAGACTTAGAAGGAAAATAGAGAGGGAAGAGAGTCAACGGCCGCACGGATCCCGAGGCGGGATCGGGATCGGCCGACGGGCGGTGATACGCGGCGGCAGGGCGCGGGCCGGGCGAGGGCGGCCGCGGGATCCCGCGGCGGGGAGGAGGCGCGAGGGCGGCGACCTCGCTGGCGAGGCGAGGCGGCACGCGACGGCGGGAAGCCGGGCCGGGCGAGGGAGGCGGCCGGGCGGCGCGCGGCCAAGCGGCGGGAGCGGCGGCGAGGTGGCGCCGGGCGGCGCGGCGCGCCAGCGGCGAGGCGGCGGCGTGGTCAAGGGCGGCGCGGGGAGCCGAGGCGGGCGACGGGCGACGGGCGGCGGCGTGGCTCACAAGGGCCCGATCCGGCCCAGCGGGCGGGCGGCGCGGGACGGCGGCGCGCGACAGGTGGCGGCGCAGCGAGCGAACGGACGCGGGCGATTTTGTCCGGCGCGGACGGACACGTCCAGCCAAGGGAGGTTTTTAGGGTTTCGGGAGGAAGATGATCCGGATTTGGAGGTTTGCTTAAATAGGCATAGAGGAGCTAGGAGAGTCCAAATGAGGTGTAGTTTTCGCCCACACGATCGTGATCGAACGACGGAGAGCATGGAGGTGACTTAGATGGGTTATTGGGCTGTTTTGAAAGGGTGTTGGGCTGCAACTTAAAAGAGGCCTTTGCGAGAGTGCGGTTAACCGTTGGAGTACCAAACGAGCTCCAAATGACCCGAAACTTGACCGGTGGTCTCCGGGTGTTATACCAAGGCCACTAGACAAACCTCGGTCCATTTCGAGAAGGTTTAATACCGCACACGAAAAACGTAAAAGGACCGCCGGGGAGATAGGAGTGCCGATTGCAAAACGGACAACGGGAAAAATGCTCGGAATCATGAGACGAACACGTATGCAAACGCGATGCACATGATGACATAATATAAAATGCATGACATGGAAAAAATGCAACATGAAGAAAAACCCAACCACGGAGGGAATATCATATATCAAGGCCGAAAATGGCAAGAGTTGGAGTTACAAACATGGAAAGTTACTTCCGGGGTGTTACAAATTACTCCCAAGGGAAAATGTAGGTGGTGGTGAGGCAAATGGTAAAACCAAGGTTGGGCCTTGCTGGAGGAGTTTTATTCAAAGCGAACTGTCAAGGGGGTCCCATAAATCACCCAACCGCGTTAGGAACGCAAAATCCGGGAACATAACACCGGTATGACGGAAACTAGGGCGACAAGAGTGGAACAAAACACCGGGCATAAGGCCGAGTCTTCCACCCTTTACCAAGTATCTAGATGCATTAATTAATTAAGAGATATTGTGATATCCCAACATAATCCTGTCCATCATGGAGCAATTTTCAACTTCACCTACAACTAACAACGTTATAAGAGGGGCTGAGCAAAGCGGTAACATAGCCAAGCAATGGTTTGCTAGGAAGGGTGCAAAAGTGTAACACCCCGGATGTAACTTTCCATATTTGTAACTCCAACTCTTGCCATTTTCGGCATTGTGATATGATATTCCCTCCGTGGTTGGGTTTTTTCTTCATTTTGCATTTTGTCCATGTCATGCATTTCATATCATGTCATCATGAGCATCGCATTCGCATACGTGTTCGTCTCATGATTCCGAGCATTTTCCCCGTGGTCCGTTTTGCAACCCGGCACTCCTATGTCCCCCGGCGTCCCCTTTTACATTTTTCCGTGAGTGGGTACTAAACTTTCTCGGAATGGACCGAGGTTTGTCAAGTGGCCTTGGTACACCACCAATAGACCACCTGTCAAGTTTCGAGTCATTTGGAGCTCGTTTGATACTCCAACGGTTAACCGCACTCTCGCAAAGGCCTCTTTTAAGTTGCAGCCCAACACCCCTCCAAAACAGCCCAATAACCCATCTAAGTCACTTCCATGCTCTCCGTCGTCGGATCACGATCGTGTGGTAAAAACCGACCTCATTTGGAGCTTCCTAGCTCCTTCTACCTATAAAACACCCTCCCCGAAATTCCGGATCAACTCCACCCCTAACCCTAACCCCTCCTCTCCCCCGCCACGGACGTGTCCGATTTGGGCGGACACGTCCGCCCGCCGCCCGGACCAACCGGAGCTGCCACGTGCCCTGGCCGGTCCCCTCCGCGCCGCTGACCCAGCAGGCCCCGAGGCCCGTCTGAACCCTCTCGGCCCTTCGCCGCCAGCGCCCGGCGACCTCCGTCCGCCGCCGCCTCGGCGCCGGCCACCGCCGCCATCCCATCCATCCCGGCCGGCCGTCCCGCCGCCGGCCGCCTTAGCCTCCGCCCGTCGCCCGCCTCTGCCGCCTCGGCCCGGCCTGACCCGCCGGCCGCCAATCACCCGTCCGCCCGGCCTCTCCTCCTCCTTCTCCGGCGAGCGCCAGCCGAACCCGATTCGCGCCCCGGATCTAGATCCGATCTAGGGTTGACTTCTCCTCCCCCGCTTTTTTTCGTCCAAGTCATTTTCCTGTCATATTTTTGTTGCATTTTCATCATGCCATAACTCTGTACCCGTGGCTCCGTTTGGGGCGTATAGCATACCGAAATGTTCGTATCGATTAGTACATCATTTCATCTCATTACATTATTTTCATTTGAGATCATATTCATGCCCTAAATGCTGTTAGAAGAGGGCTATGTGATGTTAGTTTCAGATTCTTATCAGAACATGCACTTTTGTCATTTTTGCCATGATTGATGTGTGCATCCTATGAACTTGAGTCCTACATGTGTTTTGTAATATGCCATGCCATCTTTACAGGGGTGTATGCCATTTATTTTTGTGATCTCTGTGGTGACTAGCACAAGCATGCAAACTAGGTTTCATGATGTTGCTGATTTCAGCCCCTGTTTTGCTGATATTTTTATGCCATGTCAAATTGATGCTACAGAGAGATCCATGCATATTTTGAGATACTTCAGTAAGGATGTTTTGAACATATGGTTATGCTCTATCCATCCATGCCCTTGTTTGCAATTATGGAGTGCCATAGCTTGAGTCAATCGAGCTCTACTTTTGCTATAAAATGTTTCCTGGCAGATTGTTTACATGTTATTCAATTTTGCCAAGGTTGTTGTAGTTGATCCGTGAATGCTATGATATTGTTATTGCCATGTATAGCTTCTATGCCATGTCTTCTTGATGGATGTATTCTTAGTTTATCTTTTAATGCTCTGTAGTGAGTGCATCGAGCTCGCGAAGACGCCTTCATAATTCTGTCAATGTCATGCCCCGCTCTTGAATCATAATGAAACTTGCTATGTTTACGGGGTGCCATCATATTTTTTGATCCCTTTTGGCTCATGGTCAGTAAGGGACTTTTGTTCTATGCTTTGAGTAGATTCATGCCGTGCCTTATTTTGCTATCATAAGTTCCTGTAGCATGTTGTTTGCTTGCTATGAACATTGCTTCCTGATGCTGTTTCTGCCATGTTCAGTATTTTCACTAAGTCTGTGAAGCTGATATATTTTGCACTTTTGCCATGCTTGTTTGGACCTGTTAATGTGTGATTTAGCCGTAGCTCAGTGTTCATCTTTTGTCAAGCATCTTGCGTAGATCACTGACATATGCTTTGTTGGTACGTTTGGGTGCAGTAGCTTAATTTCTTGTTGCTTGCTATGTGGCATCATGCTGTTAATGGCAGATTTGTGCCATTCTTGTTTTGCTTGTCATTTGCAAACCGTGCATCCGATTCCGGTGATCTTTATATCGATTTCAACCGAAATCATCTCACCTTTCCAGCGGCATAATTGGTTTGCCAAGTTGATGCCTGGTTCATCATTTTCCTTCCGGAGCACGCATATGCATTGCATCTCACATCTCGCATATCATGCCATGTATTGCATCATGTTGTTTGTGCATCGCCCGTGATTTATTGTGGTTCCATTGTTTGTGTTCTTGCTTTGGATAGAGCCGGGAGACGAGTACGTGAACAAGGAACCTATTGAGAACGCTTACGAGGATCAAGCTTTCGACAACTCTGAGAACCTTGCAGGCAAGATGACCATACCCTCGAAATCACTTCTATCTTTGCTTGCTAGATGCTCGCTCTTTTGCTATGCCTATGCTACGATGCCTATCACTTGCTTATCATGCCACCCATATTGCCATGTCAAACCTCTAACCATCCTTTCCTAGCAAACCGTTGTTTGGCTATGTTGCCGCTTTGCTCAGCCCTCTTATAGCGTTGCTAGTTGCGGTGAAGTTGAAGTTTGTTCCTTGTTGGAACATGGAGATGTTGTTCCTTGTTGGAACATGTTTACTTGTTGGGATATCACAATATCTATTGTTTAATTAATGCATCTATATACTTGGTAAAGGGTGGAAGGCTCGGCCTTATGCCTGGTGTTTTGTTCCACTCTTGCCACCTAGTTTCCGTCATACCGTGTTATGTTCCTTGATTTTGCGTTCCTTACACGGTTGGGTGATTTATGGGACCCCTTGACAGTTCGCTTTGAATAAGACTCCTCCAAAGAAGGCCCAACTTTGGTTTTACCATTTGCCACCTAAGCCTTTATCCCCGGTTTTCGCGAGCCCGAGGGTCATCTTTATTTTAAACCCCGGACCAGTGCTCCTTCGAGTGCTGGCCCAACTGGCGATGTCCGGCCCCGGGCAATCCAGGTCTATGCCAACCCGACGTCTTGCCCATCCGGTGTGCCACGAGAACGAGATATGTGCAGCTCCTATCGGGATTTGTCGGCACATTCGGGCGGCTTTGCTGGTCTTGTTTTATTGCTGTCGAAATGTCTTGTAGTCCGGGATTCCGAGATCGATCGGGTCTTCGGTATAAGGAATATCCTTCGTTGACCGTGAGAGCTTATAATGGGCTAAGTTGGGACACCCTGCAGGTATTATCTTTCAAAGCCGTGCCTGCGGTTATGAGGCAGATGGGAATTTGTTAATGTCGGTTGTAGAAAACCCGGTTGACCTTGATTAAAACACATCAATCGCGTGTGTAACTGTGATGGTCTCTTCCGGAGTCCGGGAAGTGAACACGGTGTTGGAGTTATGTTTGACGTAAGTAGTTCAGGATCACTTCTTGATCGCTACTAGCTTCACGACCGTGCCTTGCTTCTCTTCTCGCTCTCTTTTGCGAATGTAGCCACCATATATGCTAGTCGCTGTCTGCAGCTCCACCTCACAACTCTGTCCTCCCTATAAGCTTAAATAGTCTTGATCTCGCGGGTGTGAGATTGCTGAGTCCCGTGACTCACAGATTCTACCAAAACAGTTGCAGTGCCGACGATGCGGTCAGCAGATGGCGAACCGAGCTCAAGTGGGAGTTCGACGAGGAACGTGGTTGTTACTATGTGTCTTTTCCCGATGATCAGAGTGGAGCCTAGTTGGGACGATCGGGGATCCGTGTAGCATTTGGGGTAGTCTTCTTTTATTTTGGTTCCGTAGTCGGACCTTGAGTGTAATCTGGATGATGGATGTTTATTTATGTATTGTGTGAAGTGGCATTGTAAGCCAACTATGTATCTCTTTCCTTATGTATTACATGGGTTGTGTGAAGATTACCTCACTTGCGACATTGCTTTCAATGCGGTTATGCCTCTAAGTCGTGCTTCACACGTGGGAGATATAGCCGCATCGAGGGCGCTATAAGTTGGTAATCGAGCCATCCCGACTTAGGAGCCCCAGCTGATTGTTTGCTCGCGTTGTTGAGTCTAGAACAAAAATGTTTTGAGTCTTAGGATTATATATATCGAGAGTAGGATTCTTTTTACTCCCAGTCCTTCGTCGCTTTGGTGAGGTCTCCCGACGTAGAAGTTTTGACTCTCCTCTCCTCAAATTTCACTAAAAAAATTTAGGATCACGCTGGTATCTTGGAATCGTTCGATGGTTTTGTGACGAGAACATTGTTCTTGGTGCCTCGACATTTAGGGGTTGTGGCGGTGTCCCGGGAGTTGAGCTCCGAGGTGTTGTCGCCACTATTTTATCGTTGCGCTCGAATACTGAGCTTTGCCGACATCGAAAATCTCTTTTGTACAGTTCTTGGTGAGATAACCCGATAACCCGATCTTGGGCGAGCTCGAGTATTGCCATGACTCAGTATAACGGATGCTTTTCAAGGTCGAGGTACATGATTTCGAAGGTTTCTTGGTTATGTGTTGACGGATGGATACAATGGATCTAGGTATTGTTAGTTTGGGTGATATATTTTGTGTCCCCTGTATCCCCAACACCAGATTGCATAACCAGAAAGTTTCGGGAGTTTATAGGTGGGATTCAAGTAGCTCTTAGCATTTCTTCCCACAGATATTTGGTTTGTGATTGGGTAATCCTTACCACTTATTTGTTCCAGTCGTACCTTGTTATTTTTTCATCAACCCTTAATCAAGTGGCTTCTCACCTTAATGGACGTGTGATGTTAACTTTGGAATTCATTCGTTCATCCTTGTTCAATGTTTATTGTGAAGACTATATGTTGCAATTTCTATCCGTTGATTCAACTTGTCTATCTGCTATCAAAGTGCTAACGGATGTCACCCTCTTGAGATGGCTCCGCCAACGCGTCGAATCCGGATCGCAATGATGGGAGTCGGTCGAACCTCCACCTCCACCTCCGCCTCCGGAGGCATGGCAAGCTATCATGGCAGCCACCAACGCAAATGCTCGATGATTTTGCAACTCTTGCAAGAGCGTACCCAAGGGCAAGGCAACCAAGGAAATCAAGGCCAAGGCAACAACCAGCCGCACTTTGCTACCCTCAATCAGTTCCTCGCTAATCAGCGAAGTCTTTCAGCTTACGTGTCGAGGCCACACAGACACCGACGATTGGCTTGTGGACATCTGCAAACATTTTGAATGTAGCAATGTCGACACTGATGACTTTGTCAAGTTTGCTTCGTTTCAACTCAAGGACCAAGCTGCTGAGTGGTATCAACAATACAAAGATTCGAGGAGGTCGTGTCATTACAGGATGAGTTCCGCGAGACTTCAAAGCTCACCACATTCGAAAAGTGTTGTTGAGAGCAAGCATGAGGAGTTCCGCAATCTCAAGCAAGGCAACATGTATGTGTATCAATACAATATCCAGTTCGAAACTTCGCTCGCTTTGCTAAGCAAGACGTCCACGATGAAAAGAGTATGATCTATCAATTCAGAGGTGGCCTCGAGAGAAGATCTGCAATTAGCTCTCGTGCTTTTGAGCGAGAAAAGTATGATGAATTCTACAACATGGCATCAAGCAAGAAGCTGCCCAGCTCAAATGTGAGGCTTCTAAGAAGAGAATCAGGGATGCAGTTCAGTCTTCTTCTTCCTCTCAAGTGGCAGCTAAGCAGCAGAAGTTCTACCTTCCTCCTCCTCCGTTCCGTCAGCCTTATCAGTAGAAGAACTCAGGTGGTCGTGGATCTTCCCACCCGCCCAACCCAAAGCTATCGTAACAAGTCTAATTCTCAAGCTCCAAGGTCAAATGCTCCTTATCACCGTCCGCTCTCAGAGGTGACTTGCAACAAATGTCAGCAGAAAGGTCACTACGCGAACAAGTGCTTCAACCAAAGGCGCCTTCCGCCTCCTCCTCCTATGAGATCTTCCAAGAATGCAAAGGTGGTCAAGCATAATCCCAAGTCCGCAAAGGTGAACATGATGAATGCAGCATAAGCGAGGTTTCTTCCGATGTGATTATGGGTAATCTCTCGCTTAATGATATTCCCGCAAAGTCTTATTTGATCTTTGGTGCATCTATTTCTTTCATATCAAGACCTTTTGCATCCATGAACAATTTGCATCTTGTCGATCTGCCTAAGCCGATAGCGGTTTCCTCTCGGTTTGTTCATGAATACAAAATGATGGCTCCGGATGTTTCTATCAAGATGGGCGACTATAGATTTCTTTCTTCTCCAATGGTTCTTGGTGACTCGGATATTGATCTTATTCTCGGGATGGACTAGTTTTCTCAGCACAAAGCTCAGCTTGATTGTGCTGCCAGGGAAATTCAATTGACTCACTCTTCTGAGGATGTGATCATCTATGCCGCTCGTGATGAAACCATTCGGTTGTTTTCTCTCAATGAGAAGGGCGAGTTGGATGCTATCTCTCAGATTCCAGTCGTTTGTGAGTACCAAGATGTCTTTCCAGAAGAGCTCCCGAGTATGCCTCCTCACCGGCAGCTTGAGTTCATTATCGATCTTGAGCCCTGCATCGAACCCGCTTGCAAGCGTCCATACAAGCTTGGACCTAATGAGCTGAAGGAATTGAAGAAGCAGCTCGATGAACAAGAGCGTCTGGGTTTGATTAGACCGAGTTCATCTCCTTGGGGTTGTGGTGTTCTTTTTGTCCAGAAGAAGGATGGCACGGACCGACTTTGTGTCGATTACCGTCCATTGAATAAGAAGACAATCAAGAACAAGTATCCACTTCCCAACATCAATGAGCTTTTCGAGCAACTCAAAGGTGCTAAAGTGTTCTCCAAGCTTGACCTTCGTATGGGTTAT
>JAHIAM010015200.1:0-16986 GCA_021605205.1 Aegilops longissima | reverse complement strand
AAGATGGTTATGTTTCCTAACCATAGACATGTGTTGTCATTTGATTACGGGTCACATCATTAGGAGAATGATGTGATTGACTTGACCCATTCCGTTAGCCTAGCACTTGATCGCTTAGTATGTTGCTATTGCTTTCTTCATGACTTATACAAAGTTCCTACAACTATGAGATTATGCAACCCTGCTTACCCTAGGAACACTTTGTGTGCTACCAAACGTCACAATGTAACTGGGTGATTATAAAGGTGCTCTACAGTTGTCTCCGAAGGTACATGTTGGGTTGGCGATTTCGAGATTAGGTTTTGTCACTCCGATTGTCGGAGAGGTATTCTAGGCCTCTCGGTAATACACATCACTTGAGCTCTTGCAAGCATTGTAACTAATGAGTTAGTTACGGATGATGTATTACGGAACGAGTAAAGAGACTTGCTGGTAACGAGATTGAACTAGGTATTGGATACCGTCGGTGTCAAACCGCGGATCTCGGTAGGGGTCCCGAATCGTCATGCCTAGGCGGATGGTAACAGGAGACAAGGGACACGATGTTTACCCAGGTTCGGCCCTCTTTATGGAGGTAAAACCCATCGCCCGCTTGATTGATATTGATATTGTGGATGTTTACAAGAGTGGTGTTGGAAATATGCCCTAGA
Organism: Aegilops longissima; assembly: GCA_021605205.1. Classification (NCBI taxonomy): domain Eukaryota; kingdom Viridiplantae; phylum Streptophyta; class Magnoliopsida; order Poales; family Poaceae; genus Aegilops; species Aegilops longissima. The sequence continues at coordinate 16,336 of JAHIAM010015200.1, read as the reverse complement.
GGCAATAATAAATTAGTTATTATTATATTTCCTTGTTCATGATAATCGCTTATTATTCATGCTATAATTGTATTGACCGGAAACAGCAATACATGTGTGGATACATAGACAACACCATGTCCCTAGTAAGCCTCTAGTTAACTAGCTCGTTGATCAATAGATGGTTACGGTTTCCGACCATGGACATTGGATGTCATTGATAACGGATCACATCATTAGGAGAATGATGTGATGGACAAGACCCAATCCTAAGCCTAGCACAAAGATCGTAGTTCGCTTTGCTAGAGCTTTTCCAATGTCAAGTATCTCTTCCTTAGACCATGAGATCGCAATTCCCGGATACCGTAGGAGTGCTTTGGTGTATCAAACGTCACAACATAACTGGGTGACTATAAAGGTGCACTACAGGTATCTCCGAAAGTGACCATTGGGTTGACACGGATCGAGACTGGATTTGTCACCCATGTAAACGGAGAGGTATCTCCGGCCCACTCGGTAGGACATCATCATATCGTGCACAGTGACCAAGGGGTTGATCACGGATGATGTGTTACGGAACGAGTAAAGAGACTTGCGTAACGAGATTGAACAAGGTATCGGTATACCGACGATCGAATCTCGGCAAGTACAATACCGCTAGACAAAGGGAATTGTATACGGATCGATTGAGTCCTTGACATCATGGTTCATCCGATGAGATCATCGTGGAATATGTGGGAGCCAACATGGGTATCCAGATCCCGCTGTTGGTTATTGACCGGAGAACGCCTCGGTCATGTTCGTTGTCTCCGAACCCGTAGGGTCTACACACTTAAGGTTCGTGACGCTTAGGGTTATATAGGAAGCTTGTATGTGGTTACCGAATGTTGTTCGAGTCCCGATGAGATCCCGGACGTCACGAGGAGTTCCGGAATGGTCCGGAGGTAAAGATTTATATATGGAAAGTTGTTGTTCGGGTTCCGAAAAGTTCGGGTTTTTTCGTATTGTACCGAAGCTCTAGGTTCCGGAGGATTCCGGAGGGGTCCGAGGTCCGGAAAGTGTTCCACCACGTCCAATACAGTAGCATGGGCTGTAGGGGCGCCCTAGCCTTAATGGGCTAGGGGCACCAGCCCCCAAGGCCCATGCGCATGGGAAGGGTAAACCTGGCGGGAGGCCTCCACTGACTTGGGAGGCACTCCCTTGGCCCCTCAGATGGGATCTAGGCTGGCCGCACCCTTGGGCGGAAATCTAAAGGGGCGCAGCCCCTTCCCTATATAGTTGAGGTTTGGGGCTGCCACACATGAGAACTTCTCTCTGCTAGCAGCCTCGCATCTCTTCTTCCTCCTTCCCTTGGTGCTTGGGCCCTCAGGATTGCCACGCCTCCATCACCACCATGCCGCTTATGCTGCTGCTGGATGGAGTCTTCTCAACCTCTCCTCTCTCCTTGCTGGATCAAGGCGTGGAGACGCCACCGGCTGTACGTGTGTTGAACGCGGAGGTGCCGTCTGCTCGCACTTGATCATCGGTGATTGAATCACGACGAGTACGACTCCATCAACCCTGCTCACTTGAACGCTCCACTTAGCGATCTACAAGGGTATGTAGATGCACTCTCCTTCCCTCTGCTAGTTTCTCCATAGATAGATCTTGGTGACACGAGGAAAATTTTGAATTTCTGCCACGCTCCCCAACAAAGGGCATCATGAGCTAGGTCTATTGCGAGATTCTTTGCACGAGTAGAACACAAAGTAGTTGTGGGCGCTGATGTTGTTCAATATGCTTACCGCTATTAGTCCAATCTTGTTTCGACGGTATTGTGGATGAAGCGCCGACCGACCTTACACGCATTTCACGTGAGAGTGTTCCACCGATCGACATGCACTTGGTGCATAAGGTGGCTAGCGGGTGCCGCCTCCCACTTTAGTCGGAACGGATTCGATGAAAAGGGTCCTTATGAAGGGTAAATAGCAATTGGCATATCACGCTGTGGTTTTATGAGGTAAGAAACGTTTGCTAGAAACCCATAGCAGCCATCAGAAACATGCAAACAACAATTAGAGGACGCCTAACTTGTTTTTGCAGGGTATGCTATGTGATGTGATATGGCCAAGAAGAATGTGATGAATGATATGTGATGTATGAGATTGATCATGTTCTTGTAATAGGATTCACGACTTGCATGTCGATGAGTATGACAACCGCAGGAGCCATAGGAGTTGTCTTTATTTATTGTATGACCCTCGGTCATTAAACAACGCCATGTAATTACTTTACTTTATTGCTAACCGAGCCATAGTAGTAGAAGTAATAAGTTGGCAGACAACTTCATGGAGACACGATGATGGAGATCATGATGATGGAGATCATGGTGTCATGCCGTGGGAAATGATGATATGGAGGTCAAGATGGAGATCAATGGAGCTATAATGATATTGGCCATATCATGTCACTACTATATAATTGCATGTGATGTTTATTATGTTTATGCATCTTGTTTACGAAAACGACAGTAAATAAGATGATCCTTCACAAATTTCAAGAAGTTTTCCTGACCGGCAACCGCTACAAGTTCCGCTTCTAAGCACCACGTGATGATCGGTGTGATGGATTCACGTCACATACAACGGTGTAAGACAGATTTACACAAAAAAACACTTGGGGTTAACTTGACGAGCCTAGCAAGGTAATGGCCTCGAACACGGAGACCGGGTCGGAGCATGAGTCGATAGTAGATACGATCAACATGAAGATGTTCACGATGATGACTAGTCCGTCTCACGTGATGATCGGACACGGCCTAGTTGATTCGGATCATGTAATCACTTAGATGACCAGAGGATGTCTATCTGAGTGGGAGTTCATAAGATGAACTTAATTATCCTAACATAGTCAAAAGACCTTTGCAAATTATGTCGGAAGCTCGCCTTTAGTTCCATTATTTAGATATGTTCCTAGAGAAAATATAGTTGAAAGTTGAAAGTAGCGATTATTGGGACAGAAAAGCTTATGTCCTTAATGCACCGCCAAGGTGCTAAACCCCAAACGCCGCTTTTGGATGTTAAACATCGGACATACACGTTTTAACTACGTGATAGTTCGCTAAACGGTTTAGAGTTGAGGCACCAAAGACGCCAAAACGCCACGGAACATATGAGATGTTTTGATGGCTGAAAATTGGGATTTTTCAGGCCCACGCCAAGAGGTATGAGACCTCCGCATTTTCTTAGCCCTAAACTAAGGGAGAAAAGCTCAAATCATTGAGCTTGTGCTCGATTGTCCGAGTGCAACAATCACTTGAATCGAGGGAGTTGATCTTCCGATGAGATAGTGATGTTTCTCCATAGTCATTGCCACCAAGCTGCTAGAGCTTCGTGATGAACTATAACATGTCGGGATAGATAATGATCCTTGAGGTATTTAGTTTGACATCCAAAGTAGAAATCAAGAAGGAGCATCAATTGTTGATGGTTGGTGAAACCACTAGTTTCAAGAAGGGCAAGGGCAATAAGGGATACTTCAAAATGGCAAATCAGTGCTGCTCCAAAGGAAGAAACCCGAGGTCGAACCCAAACCCGAGACTAAGTGCTTCGTAATAAGGGGAACAGACATCGGAGCAGAACCACCCTAGATACTTGGTAGATGAGAAGGCTGGCAAGGTCGAAGAAGTATATTGATATACATTATGTTAATGTGTACTTTACTAGTACTCCTAGTAGCAAGTGGTATTAGATACCGTTCGGTTGCAAGTGTTAGTAACTCAAATAAAAGGCTACGGAATAAACGGAGACTAGCTAAAGGTGAGTGAGTATGTGTTGGAAGTGTTTCCAATTTGATGTGATCAAAACATCGGACGCCTTCCTACCATCAAGATTAGTATTAAACCAGAATTATTGTCATTTGGTTTTTGCTTAGCATAGACATGATTGGATTATGTCTATCGCAATACGGTTATTCATTTAAGGAGAATAATGGTTACTCTATTTATTTGAATAATTTATGGTCTTGCACCTAAAGAATGGTTTATTGAATCTCATCGAGTATAACATTTTCATGCCAAAAGTATAAGATAGTAATGATAATACCACTTACTTGTGGCACGCCATGTAAGTCATATTATGTATATGCATGAAGAAACTCCATGCAGATGGATCGCTTGGACTCACTTGATTTTGAATCACTTGAGATATGCAAATCATAAATGGGCAAGAATGACCAAAAGCCTCCAATAAGATGGAACAAGATAGCAACTTGTTGGAAGTAACACTTTTGATGTGTGCAGTCCAATGAGTGCCGAGGCATGCAAAGGAATATCTATGTTCACTTCCAGATGATTCGAGTAGATATTGAGTATATTTACTTGATGAAGCAAGTCTGAATTATTGAATGGTTCAAGTAATTTCAGGTGAAGTTGAAGATCTTCGTGACAAGAGGATAGAATGTCCGTGATATGATCATAAGAGATGAATGTCTAAGCAAGTTTTGGCACACAATTAAGACATTGTGCAAATTGTTTCACAATTATACTACCGAACACCATAGTGTGATGGTGTTCCAACATCATAGTTGCAACCTATTGGATATGGTACTATGATGTCTCTTATCGATTACCACTATCGCTCATGGGTTAGGCATTAGAGACAACCGACTCACTTTAATAGGGCACCACGTAATTCGCTTGAGATGACACCGTATGAACTATGGTTTAGAGAAACCTGCTGTCATTTCTTAAAGGTTTGGGGCTGCGACGCTTATGTGGAAAAGTTTCAGTTGATAAGCTCGAACCCAAAGCGGACAAAATGCATCTTCATAGGACACCCAAAACGGTTGGGTATACCTCCTAATTCAGATCCAAAGCAATAGGGATTGTTTCTGAATCGGTCCTTTCGAGGAAAAGTTCGCCTTAAAAAGTTGAGGGGAGGATGGTGGAGACTTGATGAGGTTATTGAACCGCCACTCAACTAGGTAGCAGGAGTAGTTGTTCCCGGGCACCTACACCAATTGAAGTAGAAGCTATGATAGTGATCATGAAGTTTCGGATCAAGTCACTACCGCATTCAGGGTGACAAGGATGCGATTACTTCGAGTGGTACAGAATCCTGTCTTGAAGGTCATGTTGCTAGGCAACAATGAACCCACGAAGCTATGGAGAAGCGATGGGGGCCCAAATTTCCAAATGGTTAGAAGCCATGAAACCGATAGGATCCATGTATTAGAACAAAGCATGGACTTTGGTGGACTTTGTTCGATGATCGGCGAGCCATTGAGATAAATGGATCTTTAAGAAGAAGACGGACGGGACGTAATATCACCTTCTATGAAGCTCGACTTGTGGCAAAGAGTTTTTCACAAGTTCAAGGAGTTGACTACGATGAGATTTTCTCATCCGAAGCGATGCTTAAGTCCGCGGAATCATGTTAGCATAAGCTGCAATCCGCGATGGATGTCAAAATGAGTTTCCTTACCGGCCAGAAGGAAAGGTTGTATGTGATACAATCAAAAGTTTTGTCGATCCTAAGGATGCTAAAGGTATGCGGCTCCAGCGATCCTTTCTAAGGACTGGAGTAAGCATCTCGGAGTTGGAATGTGCTTTGATGAGATGATCAAAGATTTTGGGTGTATACAAAGTTTATGAGAAACTCGTATTTCCAAAGAAGTGAGTGGGAGCACTATAGAATTTTTGGAATGGTTACATATGGATGATCGAAATGATGTAGAATTTTCGAAAGCATATAGGGTTATTTGAAAAGTGTTTTCAAGTGAAAACCTGATTGCTTATTTGAACATTGAGCATCGAGATCTATAGGATAGATCAAAATGCTTAATAGTACTTTCAAATGAGCACATACCTTGACATGATCTTGAAGGTGTTCAAGATGGATCACCAAAGAAGGAGTTCTTGCCTGAGTTGTAAGGTATGAAGTTAAGAGTTAAAAGCTCCAACCACGGCGAAAAGAGAGAAAGGACGAAGGTCGCCTCCTATGCTTTCCATAGGCTCTATAGTATGTTGCGTGTACCCGACCGAAGTGTGCCTTGAGACAATCAAGGGTACAAGAATGATCCAGAATGGATCATTGGACAGCGGTCAAAATTGCCCTTGGAATAAACAAGGACATGTTTTCGATTATGGAGGTGATAATGAGTTCGGCGAAAGGGTTACGCCGATGGCTTTAACACCTATCCAATGACCTCGAAAGTAGCAAACCTAATAGTAGAGCAACTATTTGGAATAGCTCCAAGTGGAGCGTGAAAGCAGCATTTACAATATGACATAGAGAATTATGAGTACACACGGATCTGAAAGGTTCGCACCGCTGACTAAAAACCTCTCTCCAAGCAAAACATGATCAAACCCCGTAACTCATTGAGACTTAATCACATGGTGATGTGAACTAGTTTAAGACACTAGTAAACTTTGATGTTGGTCACATGGCGATGTGACCTATCGCGTTAATCACATGGCGATGTGAACTAGATTATTGACTTAGTGCAAGTGGGAGACTGTTGGAAATATGCCCTAGAGGCAATAATAAATTAGTTATTATTATATTTCCTTGTTCATGATAATCATTTATTATTCATGCTATAATTGTATTGACCGGAAACAGCAATACATGTGTGGATACATAGACAACACCATGTCCCTAGTAAGCCTCTAGTTAACTAGCTCGTTGATCAATAGATGGTTACGGTTTCTGACCATGGACATTGATGTCATTGATAACGGATCACATCATTAGGAGAATGATGTGATGGACAAGACCCAATCCGCCAGCACAAAGATCGTAGTTCGTTTGCTAGAGCTTTTCCAATGTCAAGTATCTCTTCCTTAGACCATGAGATCGCAATTCGATACCGAGGAGTGCTTTGGTGTATCAAACGCCACAACGAATCGGGTGACTATAAAGGTGCACTAGTATCTCCGAAAGTGACCATTGGGTTGACACGGATCGGACTGGATTTGTCACCCGTAAACGGAGAGGTATCTTCGGCCCACTCGGTAGGAACATCATACGTGCAAAAGTGACCAAGGGGTTGATCACGGATGATGTGTTACGGAACGAGTAAAGAGACTTGCCGGTAACGAGATTGAACAAGGTATCGGTATACCGACGATCGAATCTCGGCAAGTACAATACCGCTAGACAAAGGGAATTGTATACGGATCGATTGAGTCCTTGACATCGGGGTTCATCCGATGAGATCATCGTGGAATATGGGGAGCCAACATGGGTATCCAGATCCCGCTGTTGGTTATTGACCGGAGAACGCCTCGGTCATGTTCGCTTGTCTCCAACCCGTAGGGTCTACACACTTAAGGTTCGGTGACGCTTAGGGTTATATAGGAAGCTTGTATGTGGTTACCGAATGTTGTTCGGAGTCCTGATGAGATCCCTGGACGTCACGAGGAGTTCCGGAATGGTCCGGAGGTAAAGATTTATATATGGAAAGTTGTTGTTCGGGTTCCGAAAAGTTCGGTTTTTCGTATTGTACGGAAGCTCGAAGGTTCCGGAGGATTCCGGAGGGGTCCGGAGGTCCGGAAAGTGTTCCACCACGTCCAACAGTAGCATGGGCTGGGGGGCCCTAGCCAATGGGCTAGGGCACCAGCCCCCAAGGCCCATGCGCATGGGAAGGGAAACCAAGGGGAGGCCTCCACTTGACTTGGGAGGCACTCTCCCTGCCGCCCCTAGATGGGATCTAGGGCTGGCCGCACCCCTGGGCGGAACCCAGGGGGCAGCCCCTTCCCTATATATAGTTGAGGTTTGGGGCTGCCACACATGAGAACTCCTCTCTGCTGGCGCAGCCCCGATCTCTTCTTCCTCCTCCTTGGCGCTACATGGCCCTGCTGGATTGCCACGCCCTCCATCACCACCATGCCGTTATGTTGCTGCTGGATGGAGTCTTCTCAACCTCTCCCTCTCTCCTTGCTGGATCAAGGCGTGGGAGACGCCACCGGCTGTACGCGTGTTGAACGCGAGGTGCCGTCTTGCTCGGGCACTTCTGATCATCGGTGATCTGAATCAATACTTAGCAACGACTCCATCAACCTCTGCTTCACTTGAATCTCCCACTTAGCTATCTACAAGGTGCTGTAGATGGCACTCTCTCTTTCCCTCAAGCGGTTTCTCCATAGATAGATCTCAAAGCCTAATGAGGAAACTCTTCTAACTTTCGCCATGCTTCAACAATGAGTGGATCTACCACGTAGATCAAGGAGGCTAAACCCTAGAAGCTAGCCTCTGGTATGATTGTACGGGTTGTTAGGACCGTAGTCCCACGGATTAAAGCCATCCGTTTATATAGACACCGGAGAGGGCTAGGGTTACATAGCAGTCGGGTTACAATGGTAGGAGATCTACATATTCAGATCGCCAAGCTTCGCTTCCACGCCAGTGAAAGTCCCATCCGGACGCTGGGTGAAGTCTTCAATCTTGTATCTTCATAGTCTTGGAGTCCGTCGATGATGATAGTCCGCAAATGATAGTTCGCTGATGATGGTAGTACGGCTATCCGACACCTCTAATCCAGACTCCCGTGAGCTCCCCGAACCAGGCTTCAATGACGATAAGTCCCATGTATATTGCTTGGCATTGCAAGGTGGTTCCTCCAAATGATAGAAGATTGTGACCACCAGATAGTGTCCGCTCGAAAATAAATTCCACATTCCACCGTAGAGAGAATAATAATATATACACGAAGTTCAATCTCCACGTTTTCCGTGGCATGACGCTACACCACTACCAAGCCATTACTCGAATTGCTTTTTACTTTACCACCTTAGCGTTATGAAGCGGAAGCGGTTTCCTTGGCACATCTTGTCGAAGCAGAGATCGTGGTTTCTTAATCCGGGATTCTCATCAATACGGGTGTGGGTAATTCCAACCGCCTGCTCGGCCACGCCCTTTATCAAGACGAGTCCCAAACGGTCACGGAGACGGCTCTTGCATCCTCCTCTTTATAATGGGACCAAGGCTCGCTTTTTTCTTCAATCTTCCATCGAATCCTTCCACGCCCAAGTTCCAAGACCCAGAGCTCCAGATTCGAGCGCTTTGGACCTTCAACGATGTCCGTTCTCGACCTCCGTGGCCGTTGGATGCCCTCCTCCGCCACGGAGGAGGACGCAGAAGTCTGCGGAGGCCAACTGCGCCCTACGAGATTTCACATGTTGCCTCGCCAAGGGCAGGCTATCCCCACTCCCGAGCCCGAATAGAGCGTCGCCTTCAGATCCCACCTCCGCCGGGTTTAGGCTTCCCATGGATCCTTTTGTGAGAGGGCCTATGTTTTACTATGGGTTGGAATTCCACGAGACGGCTCCGAGTCCATCCTCCATATCTCGTGATTTATCATCGCCTCGCGGTTTTCGTCCGTGTCACCCCCTCACTTTGGCCTCGTGGGTCAAGACCTTCAATGTGGCAATCAAGATGATCGAGGGGCGCCACCGGTGTAAGTGGGGTGCCGCTGTGCATAGGGAGGGCCGATGCCCTGCGGGCCTGCTGGCTCCTTCCAAGAGGAGCCTCTCGCAGGCAGTAAGAGTGGTTCTATATTACTGCTCCGAGGGGCCGCAGATAAAAGCCGCTTCCCCTATTCACCCTGGGACCTCCACGAATATTGATGTCGTGGGTCAACCATGGTTCAACTGGGGGTCACAAAGGACGTGCCCCTCAAGAGGAAGGTCGGATTTGAGATCTCCAGACGAGGAGATCGAGATGGTGGTGGTGATGCAGTTATGCTAATTAGGCGCCTCCTGCTCGCAAACGCTGGCCCTCCGGCTATGGGAGTTCAACCGAGGGCCCACGATTCTTCAACACTTCATGTGTATGACACCCCGGAGATGTATAACTTATTCTTCGGATCGCAAGAGGTGCGTCCGAATTGACCGAGGATGCTGGACTAAGTTGCAATCGCCTGATACTCAAGTAAGTAGTTCCAAGTCCGACATACCGCTTGTTTCCTTTCGATGATCCGCCTTATGACCGATCTCCTTCTACATAGGAGTGGATAGCGGAAGCAAAATTAATACGGTGTCCGCCCTCCCCGAGACCACGCCGGATCCCGGCTGGTCCGGATGTTTGAGGTTGCGCTGAGGAAGGCTAAGGGGAAAGCAGAGCTACGCCTCGCCTAAGGAGGCTTTTGAACGAGGGGATCGAGAATCCTCCTACCAAGGGGAGAAGAGGACTGCCTCCGAGGACCGGAAAAAGCCCCAAACGGGGAAGAAATTCGCCGGAGGGTCCCGGTCCGGGAGGCCCCGCCGCACAATCTCCCTTAATGAGCCAGCCTCCAACGAGCCGTAAGTAGAAAGAAAGGAGTTTTATAATAAGGGACATCCCTATTTGTGCTTCTAAGGATAACTAAAGTTTTTACCTTGTAGTTCGGATCTCCGGCCCTTCGCAGATGAGCTCGTTTCGGGACCTTCGTCCGGAGATGATAGAGGCGAGACGCCGCCCGGGGCGCCTGATAGGGCGGACGAGCCTGAAGTGTCGCCACGGAGGGAGCCCCGGTGGCAAAGCCGATAGTTCGGCGCCAACTGGTGTAAGGTCAAGGATCTGCTGAGAAGGCGTCATCTCGTAAGATCGCACGCATTGATGAGCATGGTGATTGAAAGGATTTCCTCCAAGGCGGTTGCATGATGCCGCCAGGAGTTTATCAAGGGGTTTGAGGTACGAAAAATGACACACCTTTTAACAGTTTGCATATAGAATGTGCCCTGAAGATAGTAGCCCCTAAGACTGTAGGGTTGTCGATACGCGCGGCCGAGGATCAAAATCGCAGGTTTAAATTCCGCCGTGCCGATGAGTGGCGGGTCGTCCGGGGCCAGCCGGACGATGGAGTTGCTGAACAAAGCGGCAACTCGATGTCGGATGCGACATCGCCTTGATCAACAAAGCGATTTGATGAGTCGCAGGTAAGTGTTACGCGCCGTCACGGTAAGGGAGCCGGCCAACTCCTTACAATAGTGCGTGAAATGCGATAGTGCCGCTGCCGGAGAGTCTTCGGCCAACTTGCTCGCCAAGGAGCAGCCGGGAGTAATGCGCAGCCTCGAGGGCGCCGAGGAGTTACGGCCGAGGGCACCCCGGAGCAGGGAAGAGATAGCGAATGGCTGTGAAGTTAAAAGAGGCTACCGACCGCAATGAGGTTTTGGAAGGAGCGCCAGCGGGCAAGAAGACTGCGAAGGCCACCTGAAGCCAAGAATGCCCGCCCGCAATGAGGGCTATGAAGGAAGAGCTGCCCAGCCGGGAGATTATATGGTAAGCCTTTTCCTGCGCCAAGGTTCACGGATCCAAAATATGCTCACTGGCTAACTGTGGTGTCCGGAGGACCCTTATATGGACTTAGCAGGAAAAGGGCGAGTGCCAGCATTTTCGCCGTATGATCACCACTAAGAGCTGTTTTGGTCTCAATTCCATAGTCCGGAGCGCCTCACTTCCCGACCGATCGCTCTGAGTGGGCTGAGCTAAATAGGTTGTCCGGCTTGCTATGGCGGATATAGTGACCCATATCCGCCGGATAGGCCTCACCAAGAGTTACTTTGGCTTATTGCAGCAATTTTCGGTGCCGCATATCAAGGCGGCGAAGGGTCGGCCTGCATAGAGGGTGCGCGATGGCCCGCCATGTGAAGACACATTGACGAGATGGATGCCACCGCTGGGACTTCGGTTCGGATAATAATCGCTACCCGCCGAGCACTATTTTGCGGCGTCGCCGGTGCTCGTAATAGAGTCGCAGGTTTCAAAAATGTTACGCTCGAATGAACGCTTATAGGATGTAAAAATGATATTTATGATGTAAGGCCTTTTATACTTGTGCGTCTAATAGAATATCTCCTTTGCGGCCGCTCATGTATAATGATGTATAACCCGAAAGATGGCCCGGCCGGCTTCAGCCCCCGCGCAAGGTCGGGGTTCCAAAAATAGCGTTCACACTTAATCCGACGCCCGTCCTGTAAAGGAGGTGGTAGCGAGCAAACGAGGCAACCGGACTATAATGCTTTATCACTTTCACTTAGCCATGGAGTTCGAGGGTGGGCTACGACATAGCCCCCGGGGCACCGTGCTCCAATTGGGCGCGATGTGCTCGCCGAAACGCCCTTCACAAAGCGGAGGAATCCTAAACATTCCCAAGGTCGATCGAGTGGTTGACCAGTCTCGCGATCATGACAGCTGCCGCTTTCATCGAGGTGCTCGCCCAGCCGAATCGGGCACAATCGCAGAGTTCTCCGAGCCGCTTACGATATGGAACGAAGGCAGCAAAACACAGAGCCGGGCAAACCCAACATTTGACCAAAGACATGATTCGAGCTGATGCATATAAGGCCTAACTCGAGACGCCGAACACTCCCGAAGGTGTTCGGTCTTTATAATAGGCAAAACAAAGCCCTAAGCCCCTTGTGTCTGTGTACGGCAGGTTCTTCCGCACGGCAGATGCCAAAATGCGCTTCCACTGTTATAATGATAAACCAGGGATTATAGCAACAAGAGACAGAAGAAAGGTTTACGAGGGTCTTAGTCTGAAAAGAGTCCTTGCAACGGTCTCCTACCGCACGCCTGGCCAGGTTTCCCGCAGCCGCATCCTCGGACGGTGTGCACGCTGTTCATCTCAGAAAAGAGAAGAACTTGGTTGGAAAAGAAATCAGAGAAAGTGCATAAAATTGAAATATAGATTAAGAAAGCGAGCCTATGCTAGCTCATTATGGCTTATATGCGCAAACCCTTGTGAAGGGTGCGCTAGGTAGCCCCTAGCTTATTTATTCCGCATGCCCAGCCGGTCCGAGGTCTCAAAGCACCTTATGATGAAACGATGCCACGGGACCGGCATTTTAAGCGAAGAGACGCGGAATGTGGTATTGTATTGAAGCGACGAGAGCTTCCCGCCCCAAAGGGTGCTTGATAGCTGGCTTAAGGGCCCGGCCCCCTTTTGAAGGAAGTGGCTATGCCGAATTGTAATAGGGTCTATCCTCGCTTGCAGATTGTGTCCGATATAGCAGCTTAAGTCACCCCGCCGGCCCATCAACACCGCGCTAATTGCAGTCCGCCTATTGGGATCCGATATCGCAGTCATCCTGGCCCGGATACTTCGACTAATCCAGATGGTCGAAGTGATTGGTTTTGACATCCAACCTTGGTCCACTGGGTGGATCGTCCACACTTGTCTTGGCGAGTGCCGTGTTGGCTTTCCGGTTATCACGGAAGCAAATTTACTGTTTTGACTCTCGAGGGAAAGTCTTTGACTTCCGGTGTTCGCGGTGGGGCTCGCCATCGCCCTCGCCCGGACGAGCCTTTGTGTCCGGGCGTAGGCGGGACTGTTTAAAACCCAACAATTTCGTGGTATGGTTTGGTGCCTCCGGGTATCGTGGATTTGACATATCCGATCTAAAATTTTGTTTAAATTTGATAGCTCGCCCTGTTGTCCTTAAGAGGCCGTGTTTTATTGTCCGCCCGAAGTTTTGAACCGGCGTTGACCGCCGTGCTCGTGGGCTTTTTTCTTTATTCCGCGCATCTTTCCGCCCGTGACTTTCCGCTTCCATCTCCGATCTCGGATGTACTCGGTCGCTGGTGCGCATCTTGCTAGCCAGTTGTCTCTCCCGCAAAAGCGCCATGAGGCTTGTTAGCGGCCATTGTTCTTGGCTTTCTTGGCCGAGGAGTCCATGAGCCATCTGCCCTGGACGCTGTGTTTAAAAGCTGCTAAGGCTTCCGGTCCGACAATGACTATTTGGTTCTTTTGGTAAGGAACCTGTTCCGAATTTGCCCGACTCTCCAGTTGGGTTATATGACTGATCGTCAAGATCCGGAGGGCGGACATAAGTCCCTTGAAAATTTGTTTAAACGCGGCCCTCAAGCTCTTCCAAACTTCCAAAGGTTTTCTCGGGAGGCTTTTGAGCCAATGCCGAGCTGGCCCTTTGAGCTTGAGGGGTAGGTATTTTATGGCGTGAGATCATCTCCTCTAGCCATGTGTATGTGTAGTATGTAGTCTTCATCCGCACTGGGTCTGTTGTGCCGTGTATGCCTCTATGTTTATGGGTTTAAACCCTTGGAAATTCATGATCCAGACCTCATCGGTGAAACATAGGGTGTGCGGCGCCTCGTATTTGGGTGTGCCGCTGTCTTAACACTTGTCGTGGTGTGTTACTTGGTCCTTTTGGCCCAGATGGACCTAGTTGGGCCGCCTGTTTACCAGTGATTATAATTGCTTGTGTGCAGCCCGCTTGTCGCTTTGGGCCGCATCTGCCGCCTATCCGCCAGCGGCCTCTTTATTTTTTGACCGTGAAGGTCTATGGCTTCTCCCAAATTCTCGGCAGAATTTGCGTTCGTAGTTTTTAGTTTGATGGCCATTGCCATATTTGTTCCGGGTCTTGAATACTTTGCTCCACTTCATTCTCGAAGCGTGTCTTCGCTGTTTTGAGCTTCGCTTCTTTCTTCAAACTTGCAAGAGACAGTTTTTTGGATGTTCTTATGCTCGTGTTGTGGCCGGACTGTTGATTGCTCCGTGAAGGGGTTGATTATCCGCTCGCCCTGTTCGTCGTCTGCTGGCTTGCCCGCCTATCGCAGGTCGTAGGAAGGCTGCTTTGATCGAGGTGGGACTTAGGGCGCGCCTCACGCCTCCGCTTTTGGTTCTTTATCGCAGATTATCTCCGCCGCCCCGTTGTTCCTCGTTATCGCTTCCTTCGGTGTCCACCTATATGTCGTGAGAGGTGGTCTTCCAAGGTCTCCGTAGGCACCGGTTCTTGAGTCTCCGCATCGCCGCCCATACCGCCGGATGTCTTCGGAGCCGTAGTGAGTATGTCGTTAAATCGCCGACGGTGGCCGGGCGGGTGGTGGTGGATCTGAATTTCTTCGCCATCCGCGTTCAACCGCCCCGGCCGTAGTTCGCCAGGCTCTCCGGATAGCGAGAGATGCTTCAATGATTTATGATATCGCCAAGGGCGAAAAGCCGAAAGATGTCCGCAGCGGTGAATTCCATGATCCGCCCAATCGGATTCGACCGGCGGGGCGCAGGAGGTTCGGAGTCCGCAGGAGTCCGCACCGGAGTCATGGGCTTTGTGAGACAAGGAGTGTTCGCCCATCGCCAGAAATTGCGGCTCCCGAGGTGGTGTCCAGCCATCCGCCCTGATTCGAGTGATCGGCTCGACTATGAGTCGGAGCGGATCCGGTGCGGTCCAAGGTGCCGTCCGCGGCAGCAGTTAGGTCATGCCCATCGTGACAGCTGACGCCGCCGTGGGCTCAGATCCATCGAGGATCAAGTCCCCGGGATATCGGGCCGTGAAGTTTAGGTTTCAAACCTGACCGACGGCCAGGGGCGAAGCTTTGATCTGCTCTAGATGGCCAAGTGAGTTGGCTCAAGCAAGCCGCCATTTAAGATCTGTCCGGGAGAAAAGTCTCACCCAGATCGCGTTGTTGATTGAAGAGGCCATCGCTTATCGGTGACCATACGTAGGAACTCTCAATGAAAGCACCAATGTCGGTGTCAAACCGCGGATCTCGGTAGGGGTCCCAACTGGCCTAGGCGGATGGTAACAGGAGACAAGGGACACGATGTTTACCGTGTTCGGGCCCTCTTGATGGAGGTAAAACCCACGCCCCGCTTGATTGATATTGATATTGTGGATGTTTACAAGAGTGGATCTACCATGAGATCAAGGAGGCTAAACCTAGAAGCTAGCCTATGGTATGATTTAATGGTTGTTGGATCGTAGTCCCACGGATTAAAGCCATCCGGTTTATATAGACACCGGAGAGGGCTAGGGTTACATAGAGTCGGTTACAATGGTAGGAGATCTACATATCCGATCGCCAAGCTTGCCTTCCACGCCAAGGAAAGTCCCATCCGGACGCTGGGTGAAGTCTTCAATCTTGTATCTTCATAGTCTTGGAGTCCGGTCGATGATGATAGTCCGCAAATGATAGTTCGGCTGATGATGGTAGTCCGCTATCCGACACCCCTAATCCAGACTCCTCGATACCGATTATCGAATCTCGGCAAGTAACATACCGATGACAAAGGGAACAACGATGTTTTATGGCGGTTTGACCGATAAAGATCTTCAGAATATGTAGGAACCAATATGAACATCCAGGTTCCACTATTGGTTATTGACCGAAACAGTTCTAGGTCATGTCTACATAGTTCTCGAACCCGTAGGGTCCGTGACGCTTAACGTTAATGGCGAGCTTTATTATGAGTTTACAAGTTTTGATGTACCAAGGTTGTTCGAGTCCCGGATGTGATCACGGACATGACGAGGAGTCTCAAATGGTCGAGACATAAAGATCAATATATTGACGACTATATTCGACACCGGAAGTGTTCCGGTGATTTCGAGAAAATGGAGTGCCGGAGGGTTACCGAACCCCCGGAAGTATTGGGC